>WOXC01009390.1:0-303648 GCA_011680675.1 Gymnobelideus leadbeateri
TGGCGGAGTAGAAATAGCATTTCCAAGGAGCTCTCACCCATACCACTTCAAAACTATGTAAAAGGGGACACTAAGAGAAGCTAACCTCCCACTGAGGACAGCCCAGCAGCCTGGCAGCCTGGCAGGAAGTGGCCAGCACAGCACTCTTGGAGCCAAGCCCAATTACATGCAAAATAGTATTAATAATAATATTTATATATATTTGAAACATTTAATTTTAAAACTTCAAATTCCAGATCAATTCCCTTCCTCCCTTATTACCCACTCCCACTGGGAAGATAAGCATTTCAGTATATGTTGTACATGTATAGCTATGCAAAACATTACCTTAGTAGATATATTGTACAAGGGCTATTCTGATTGTGTTTCCACAATATTGAAATTGGTTCTTCCTGCCTGCTCGTGGTATTTTCTCCTTGATCTGGGAATTCTGGAACCTGGCTATAATATTCCTAGGAGTTTTCTTTTTGGGATCTTTCTCAGGAGGTGATCTGTGGATTCTTTCAACTGCTCTTTCCCCCTCTGGGTCTAAAACATCAGGGCAATTTTCCTTGAGAATTTCTTGAAGGATGATTTCTAGGTTCTTTCTTTTATCATGGCTTTCAGGTAGTCCAATACTTTTTAAAATTATCTCTCCTGGATCTATTTTCCAGGTCAGTGGTTTTTCTTATGAGATATTTCACATTGCCTTCTATTCTTTCATTTGTTTGGATCTGTTTAACAGCATCTTGATTTCTCGTAAAGTCACTAGCTTCCATTTGCTCCAGTCTAATTCTGAAGGAATGAATCTCCTCATTGAGCTTTTGAGATTCTTTTTCCATCTGGCAAATTTGGCTTTTTAAGGCATTTTCCTCCTCATTGCCTTTTTGAGCCTCTTTTGCCATTTGAGTTAGTCTATTTTTTAAGGTGTTATTTTCCTCAGTCAGGCTGTTGACTCTCATTTTATACTTTTCCTGCATCCTTCTCATTTCTCTTCCCAATTTTTCCTCCACTTCTCTTTTTTGGTTTTTAAAATCCTTCTTAAGGTTGTCTATGGCTTGTAACTTGCTCGTATTTTCATTTGGGGCTTTTGGTGCAGAATTTCTGACTCCCAGTCCTCCTTGTGTTCCATGCTTCGATCTTATTTGCCCCCCAAATAGGAGTCTAATGTTGATTTTTTATGTTTATCTTGTTTCCTTTGCCTAAGCATGTTGCCACTTAATTACTTGTCTTTTGGGCTTGTTGCCACAGTAGGATTCTGCCATCAGACAGGGGAGCTTCTGAAACAAACGTTGGGGTATTAGCCAACTGCTGGAGGTATTAGTTGGGTGCCCTCCCTGAAGTTCCCACACACTCTGGCAAGCTGGACACACACCCCAAGACCTCCACCCCAGACAGCAATCCAGATCCAGGGAGGTTAAAGCAAGAGTGATTACCCCCCAGACTGATTGCTGGATCCCCCTACAGTCCACAAGCCTGGAGCTGAAGCTGCAACTGAAGCTGCAATATGGCAGCTGTGCCACAGCTCCTCAGAGGCTTCCCACCCCCAAGGGAAGAAGCTGACACATTCCCAAATACTGGTCCCAAAGTCCACAGGGCACTAACCTCTCACTTTGTCCTAGGCATCTATGTGTTGCTAATTATGGAAAAGCCACAGCTGCTGGTGTTCTGGGGTCCCTCCAGTTGGCTGCTGGTCCAGCTGCCCTGGGGCTAAAACATCTGAGCCATGGGGTCCTGGGCTTGGTTCCCAGAGTGCTGTGCTGGCCGCTCCCTGCCAGGCTGCCAGGCTGTCCTCAGAAGGAGGTTAGCTTCTCTGTGTCGTTCTGTGGGTGCTGGAGAGCCAGAGCTTGTTCAGAGTCTACCTTTTACATGGTTTGGAAGTGGTGTGGGTGGAGAGCACTTTGGAAGTGCTGTTTCTGCTCCGCCATCTTGGCTTGGCTATCCATGATAGATGATTCTTATGAAAATTTCATATAAATGGAAACATGGGTTTATCAACAGCTTATTTTTGTTATCCTCTTAGTCACTTTTTTGGTGATAATATGGGCCTAGGATACTTTTATGCCTGTTTTATCCTCATCTTCTTAAAACATCTTAGTCCCTCAATGCGCTCATGATTAGATCGATGTCTTCTCTTATGTCATATATTTTAACTTTAATCTCTGATATGAAGAGTTAGTTATCTTTATTTGTATAGATAACCGATTGAAAAATTATTCCCATACAGTTTTTTCTCTGTGTGTATCAGTTGCATTTTTGTTGATATTTGATGTCCAGTCATATTTAGTGCTCCCTAATTTTTTTCCCCAAAATGTATTCATCATCTATACATGTGGAACGTTTTTGTTGAGAAGACTTGGCCTCTCTCATTACTTATTTTATTATATTTTTAATTTTTTTTACTTTTTGGAAGGGGGAATGAAAGACAATTAGGCTTAAATGACTTGCCTAAGGTCACACGGCTAGTAAGTGTCTGAGGTCAGCTTTGAACTCAAGTCCTCCTGACTCCAGGGCCAGTGCTTTATTCACTGTGCCACTTAGCCACCCCTTCTCATTACTTATTCTTGATCTGTATTTTCCAATCTATTTTTCATCATGGTTGTGTTTATACTACTGAGTATCAGAGTATGTGTTTTGATTTGTAGAAATTTGTTATATTCTTTATAAACTTTCTCTACTTCCTCTTTTGTAACATGAATGTTCATGTATAAGGTACAGTCATGTTCATGGTGTTTTTTTTTTTCAAATGCTTATCATGAAGACTGGAATATGAGAGGACAGAGTAGGCATGCCATTAAATGGTGCTTCTTTTTGCCTTCAGGCATGTGACAAATCCAACTGTGTTTACCCCTTTTATTTGCCTTTCCAAGAAGAACTGGTAAAACTGTCTCTCATTTAGCTGTAACTCCCGTCATTTACCACAACAGTGTTAAGATTGATTCAGTTTTTTTGCCTACCAGATATCACTTTGTCACTGTCACCCTAAGTTCCACATAGGACTTAGGGCCATTTTGTGTTTTTCTTTGTTTTGTGGATCACCATGACTGAAGAAAACAAGCCACCATTCTATTAATGATGAACTTCACCTATCTAGCCTAGTCCTTAGAAAGTACATATCGTTCGTTACTAAGGTTGGATTTAAAACCTTGCTAGCATAGTAGAGCATGTTATATCTTACACTCTAGAAAAATTTAGTTTTCTGTGTGAATAATCTTTGTGAACACTGTGGCACCTCAATGTCTTGATGAAGCACTAGAGGAGCACTTTATAGAGGTATTAGTACTAATAATGCTTTACATTTCTGTTGTACACATAAGATTTTCAGTGTTTCACATCTAATACCATAATCACTGACAGATTTATGATTTGCTGCAAAGCTACTTAATTTTTCTCTTTATTCTCTGAATATAGGTACTTACATGTATTGTAATATATCACAGATGAGATTCAGGAAGGTAAAATAAAATAGTACATTGGGATGTTAAGTGGGTTTTGATTCAGATGACCTGGGGTCCAGTTGTGGCTGCATTGTGGCTTATCCCCTTGGTGATCTGGGTGAGCCACTCTGACCCTCTTTAGATCCCACTTTCTTTAATCTGCAAAATCAGATGATGGGACAAGATGCCCTTTAA
The DNA here is from genome assembly GCA_011680675.1 of Gymnobelideus leadbeateri. Taxonomy (NCBI): domain Eukaryota; kingdom Metazoa; phylum Chordata; class Mammalia; order Diprotodontia; family Petauridae; genus Gymnobelideus; species Gymnobelideus leadbeateri. The sequence continues at coordinate 3,612 of WOXC01009390.1, forward strand.
GATCCTTCCTAGCTTGAAATCTGGTATCCTTTCTGTGACTCGACTATGCTCATAGAGCTAACACATGTTAAAATGGCATCCAGTCTTTGATCTCTCCTGATTCCATGTCCAACACTCTTTGTAATATATTTTTCTAGAATCTGAGTGAGTTAGGTGAGGCAGATGTTAAATCTGTTTTTTACAGATTAAGAGGGTAAAACTTAGAGAAATTAAGTAATTTTCCTAAGGTTGTATTATTAGTAAATGAAATGTAGAACTAGAATTCTGACCCAAGTCTTGTCCCTGTTTTCTTATGGATATAATAGTAATCCACCTAAGCCAAGTACTGCCTCTAGCTATATAACATCTTCAAAACAATTTAGTGGATTCTTTACTGACAGAAATGCTACATAAACCTCATTTTTTTCAGTCTTCCAATATCTTTCTTTTGCTCACCTCCCCCACCTAGTATACATCTAGTGGTTTTAATCTGTTGCATATAATTGTGTATAAATTGCATATAAACTCTTCCTAATGTGCCCTCTTCTATCTTTAAAAGTTCTTTAAAAATGTACCCTGAAGGACAAGTCAATGTAGATTCAGGTCTCAATCTTCTTGAGCAGGTTGAATAATACAATGTTCTCCAAGGCTAAAATCTATCAGACAGAAAAAAATTGCTTTATAGAAAGAAAAGTTTTATTTTAAATAGACATTTATTGCTAGGTCAGTTCCAGTATATTGCCTATTCAATTTTCTGAACCTTTTTATACCTCAGGGGTGGGAGTATTATGTCTACTCTGTTCTGTACTTAGACATATGGTTGGGAGCAGGTTCAACCCTGAGGAAGCTTGACCTTTAATTAAAGTACAAGTTATTAACTTGGATCTGTGAACTTTTGGGGGAGAAGGGGCAACCATTTTTCAATATAGTGAGTTTCCTTTGTAACCCTATATGATTTATTTTATGCATTTAAAAACATTAATCTGAGAAGGGATCCCTAGGCTTCCCCAGACTGCCAAAGGAATCCATGACACACACAAATGTTAACCCCTAAATCAGAGGGTCCAAGATCCCTTTTCTGTCACATTTTGACTCAGGAAGCCCTTCATCCTAATCCCCATAGGGACCCTTTTACATTTATGGCTTACATCTTCCTCTTAAAAAGAAGAAGAGAAGGAAGGGATAGAAATAGTACTCACTGTATAGAATGAATCATTTGAGTAATTTATTCCTATATACAAAAGGAATGCTAAACACAGGACACTAAACAAACATGAATTTAATGATTATAAATTTGAAACAGGATTCAGTAGCTTAACTCACAAATACTCTTATTCCTCTGTTGGGAGGCTAGAAACAAACTTCATCAGAATATAAAGCATTTTCCAGGCTTGCTGATTAAGCCTTTTACATTTCAATCTGGCACTATACTTTCCACCCTCCCCCCCCTTGGTAAAAACCTGCTAATCAAATGACTACTCTTGAACCAATCCTCTTGCCAGTGGCATTTTCCTCTGATGACTACTTAAGATATAGCCTTCTGCCAGCCCGCTCCAACCAAATGCAACCCAAGAACTCCTGACACTTTCAAACCACAAGGTTTGCTCCAATGCAAGGTTGCTCATTACTCAAGATAAAAAAGAAACAGACACAAAAGAAGCAACCTAAACCCACCCTCAGCTTTGCCTCAGCAGGATTTGTGTTTTAACTGCCATGTGCTCAGAACTGCATGGAACCAATGAGGCCTATGTGAATATGGAAATGGGGCCAGCTGCCCTTCCCCCACCCATCTTTAAAGAAGCAACTGAAGCAGTTCAGCATGATTCATAGCAGTAAGGAAGAAAGAGGTGAAGGACTGGGCCTCTCCCTTTATATCCACTGAGTAATCACTTCTTTTGACTCTCGATAATAAGGAAGCTCTTCATCTCATAGTTCAAGACTTTCAGTGATGGCCTAAAGCAAGCCTTGGAAAGTTTCTACTTAGTAACCTAGAAACAGAAATGGCAACTCTGAGCATTTTTCCATAGGGAGGAGGGAATGAATTACTTAGGAGTACAAATATCTTTTTTGGATCATTATTGTCAATTCAACTTGAAGTTTGTACAGCAGATATCTCAATCAAACATAACCAAAATCTTTCCCCTTAAACCCATTTCCTTTCTAACTTCCTTATTTTTGGTGAGAGCAACACTATTCTTCCCTTTACCCAGGTTGATACATGTAGATTTAGCTTCCATTTCCTCATTCTCATCCACTATATACAATCAATTGCTAAGCCTTATGCTTCTTTCACCTTTCTCCATTCATATCACAAATACCTTAATTTTGGTCCTTATAACCACTTGCCTGAATTACAGCTAAAGTTGTTCTCTCTTCATCTGGGTACTCTTCTCCCTGATCCACCCACAATTTTTGTCATTTTTTAAAGTTTGTGTCTGATTCTTTGTGTCTTTATTTGGCAATTTCTTGGCAAAGATACTGGGGGGTGGTTTGCCATTTCCTTCTGTAGCTCAGTGAACAGATGAGGAAACTGAGGTAAACAGGGTCCTTGCCAATGATCATACAACTAGTATGTGTCTGAGACCAGATTTGAGCTTAGGCTCATCTTCCTGACTCTAGGTCTGATAATTTATTCACTGTGCCAGCTAGTTGCCCCAACTCATTCACCATACAGCTGCCAAATTTATTTTCCTCAAGCACAAATATGAGGATTTTACTCCTTTTCTCAAGAATTTTCATTGGCTCCCTATTGTCTCCAGGATAAAATTTAAAGTCAGATGGACCTTTAGAGATCTTCATAATGACATCTCCCTCCAGTTTCATTATATGTTATGACCCTTGTATACATTTTGTATTAATTTGTTTATTGATCATCTCTTCCTGATTCCCCCACCCCAGCCCTATATAATGTTTCTTGAGAGCTGGATTTTTTTAAAATTTTATCCTTTGTATGCACACTGCACAGCACAATATCATTCTCATAAATAGGAGATGCTGAATAAATGCTTGTTGAATTGAATAAAAGAAATTTTTTTCATTTCATTTCAAATGATCTTCTACCTTTTCTACCAAAGTTTAAAACTCTAATTCAAGATCCATCCATTATTTAAGAATGGATATTTCATTGATATGGGGAGATAAGTATACTAATTTCCTGTTAGTAATATAGCATGGTGCATTGGTTGGGTTCGGTTTAGAATCTTACAAGAACAGTTATACACTTATTCAAACCATTTCACGTGTAGACTATAAGCTGCAGAAAGAACAGCCCCATAGAGTGAACACACACACACACACACACACACACACACACACACACACACACACAGAGTAATTTTTGTGGAAACCAATACAAAGAAACACCTGGAAAGAAAGTGGAAACTCATCACTTGGAGACTAGTTGAACAAATTGTTTTGTTTCAATGTTAGTTGCCTCATAAGAAATGAGAACTATGAGAAATTTTAAGAAATATGGGGAGATTTGAATGAACTGATACAAAGAGAAGTAAAGTCAAGAAAGCAACATACACAGTGAAATTCTCTTTGGTTATAATGACTACCTTTTTTTCCCACCTTGGAGAAGATATGAAGAAATATACCTACCTTCTTTCCTTAGTAAGATAGGTTGGCAGGAAGTATAGATGGAGACTATTGCACATACCATTAGGTAGGGTCATGGTGTCAATTGTGTGTTTTTTAATCATCGCTGCCATATTAGATACTGTTGTTGCTATAAGGGAATAAATTTCTTGGGAGGATATATCCAGAAATGAACATGCTGTCAAAATAGTAGACATTTTCCTACAAATCCTTATTGATTCTAGGATTTTTTTTTACAAATGCTTTATTAAATTCTGGTTTTCATCATTCATTTCCACCAGATTTTGAGTTACAATTTTTCCCCATTTCCCCCCTAGCCACCACCCCAGAATAGCAGTCCCACAAGATATCCCCTTGTCTGATCTACTCTCTTGCGTATCTTCTCCCATAACCCCTTCAACTTTTCCAGTAGGGCAAGGTGTGTGCCCCAGTGCCTGCATATCTTATCTCCCAATTACATGCAAAATAGTATTAATAATAGTATTTTTATATATTTGAAACATTTAATTTTAAAACTTCGAATTTCAGATCCATTCCCTTCCTCCCTTGTCAGCCACTCCTTCTGGGGAGATAAGCAATTCAGTATGTGTTGTACATGTATAGCTATGCAAAACATTACCTTAGTAGGTATATTGTAAAAGACTGCTTATATTTCCCTCCCACCCATCCCACCCCCCCTACCTGGTCCAATCCCTACTTTGATCCTGTCCCTCTTCGAAAGGTACTTCCAACCTCCCCTCCCCCCAGAATGCCCTCCCCTCTATCATCCCCCTTCCCACTACTCTCCTGCTGGGTGAGATATCCCATTTAGTATGTATGTCATTCTCTCCCTGAGCCAAATTCAATGAGAATATGGTTTTGCCTTTTTGCCTTCCTTTTCTTCCACTCCCTTGCAACCACTTCCCCTTGCATCTTCTACATGAGATAGTTTACCCCAACCTTTTTCTCCCCATCTCCTCATGCCACATTCCTCTCTCACCTCTTAACTTCACCCCTTAAGTATCATCCCTTCCTGCCAAATTCAACCTGTGCCCTCTATCCATGTATACCTGTAAACATATATACACACATTCACATATGTATTCATATGCCCATATATCCTTCTTCAATTATTTTCATACTGAGACAGGTTTCATCAGTCACAATTATTGTTTTTCCGTGTAGGAATATAAATAGTTCAACTTTGATACGATCCTTTTGATTTCTTTTCCCTGATTACCTTCTCAAGCATCTCTTGCTTTTTGTGTCTGAATGTCAAATTTTCTTTTCAACTCTGGTTTTTTCCTCAAGAATGCTTGAAAGTCCTCTATTCCACTGAATGACCATATTTTCCCCTAAAAGAAGATACTCAGTTTTGCTGGATAGGTGATTCTTGGTTTTAATCCCAGGTCCTTTGCCCTGAGGAATATTATATTCCATCCCCTTTGATCCCTCAGTGTAGAAGCTGCCAGGTCCTGGGCTATTCTGATTGTGTTTCCACAATATTGAAATTGTTTCTTCCTGCCTGCTTGTAGTATTTTCTCCTTGATCTGGGAATTCTGGAACCTGGCTATAATATTCCTAGGAGTTTTCTTTTTGGGATCTTTTTCAGGAGGTGCTTTGTGGATTCTTTCAACCACTGTTTCCCCCTCTGGGTCTAAACATCAGGGCAGTTTTCCTTGAGAATTTCTTGAAGGATGATTTCTAGGTTCTTTCTTTGATCATGACTTTCAGTTAGTCCAATAATTTTTAAATTATCTTTCCTAGATCTGTTTTCCTGGTCAGTGGTTTTTCCCATGAGATATTTCACATTGCCTTCTATTCTTTCATTTGTTTGGATCTGTTTAACAGCATCTTGATTTCTCATAAAGTCACTAGCTTCCATTTGCTCCAGTCTAATTCTGAAGGAATGAATCTCCTCATTGAGCTTTTGAGATTCTTTTTCCATCTGGCAAATTTGGCGTTTTAAGGCATTCTCCTCCTCATTGCCTTTTTGAGCCTCTTTTGCCACTTGAGTTAGTCAATTTTTTAAGGTGTTATTTTCCTCAGTCAGGCTGTTGTCTCTCTCATTTCTCTTCCAAAATTTTCCTCCCCTTCTTTTATTTGGTTTTTAAAATCCTTCTTAAGGTCGTCCATGGCTTGTAACTTGCTCGTATTTTCATTTGGGGCTTTTGGTGCAGAATTTCTGACTCCCAGTCCTCCTCGTGTTCCATGCTTCGATCTTATTTGCCCCCCAAATAGGAGTCTAATGTTGATTTTTTATGTTTATTTTGTTTCCTTTGCCTAAGCATGTTGCCACTTAATTACTTGTCTTTTGGGCTTGTTGCCACAGTAGGACTCTGCCATCAGACAGGGGAGCTTTGGTCCCAAACGTTGGGGTATTAGCCAACTGCTGGAGGTATTAGTTGGGTGCCCTCCCTGAAGTTCCCACACACTCTGGCAAGCTGGACACGCACCCCAAGACCTCCACCCCAGACAGCAATCCAGATCCAGGGAGGTTAAAGCAAGAGTGATTACCCCCCAGACTGATTGCTGGATCCCCCTACAGTCCACAAGCCTGGAGCTGAAGCTGCAACTGAAGCTGCAATATGGCAGCTGTGCCACAGCTCCTCAGAGGCTTCCCACCCCCAAGGGAAGAAGCTGACACGTTCCCAAATACTGGTCCCAAAGTCCACAGGGCACTAACCTCTCACTTTGTCCTAGGCATCTATGTATTGGTAATTATGGACAAGCCACAGCTGCTGGTGTTCTGGGGTCCCTCCAGATGGCTGCTGTTCCAGCTGCCCTGGGGCTAAAACATCTGAGTCATGGGGTCCTGGGCTTGGTTCCCAGAGTGCTGTGCTGGCCACTCCCTGCCAGGCTGCCAGGCTGTCCTCAGAGGGAGGTTAGCTTCTTTGTGTCGTTCTGTGGGTGCTGGAGAGCCAGAGCTTGTTCAGAGTCCACCTTTTACATGGTTTGGAAGTGGTGTGGGCGGAGAGCACTTTGGAAGTGCTGTTTCTGCTCTGCCATCTTGGCTCTGCCCCCTCTAGGAATATTTTTTCACATTGTTAACTATTAAGAGGAACAAAAAATTAAAAAACATCTTTTTTGGCCTAATTCAATATTTATGCTCTATAATGTTTTCTGTAAATTTCCTCCTTGGAAGTTATATTGATAATTTCTTTCTCTGTTTCCCTACAATATAGAGATATTTTAAAGTAGTTTTCTGATTTACTACTAAGTCTGAGCTACAGCAAACAATTTTTGGAGTAGTTTGGATGTAATAAATAGCCTTATATTGTCTGCTATTCCCTACCCTACAGGAAATCAATATTTCCTTGTCACTTCTTTGTCTTGATGAATTGTACAGTGGGTGTTCTTGGTTTTTAGATGGTATTAAAATTGGTTTATTACTTTAAGATCTCTTATAAGGAGGAGACACATATCAAAGTTAAAAAAAAATGATAAACTTCTATTTCATTAGGTATGTAAAAATTTCAATATCAATCTTGCTCTACTACCAAGTATCTAGATATTTTTAGAGCATCCCATTAATTCTCATTCTTTCTCTCTTTACCCCTCCCCATATACTTTTTAAAAGTTGAATTTTTAAAAAAGATATACTGCTCTTAAAAGAATTTCTCTCATTATCAGTTGTTACAGGAAGTTCCAAGTCATTGTATTTAATGCTTGGGTGAATTTTGAATTCATAGACATCTTAAGAATGTGACAACTACAGGACAGGTAGAACAGCTTTTTGCTGGCCAGCCTTCATCTCTGGAAGAGGACCAGAATTCATTATTAGTCCATTTTTTTGTTGTTGTATTCATATTGGTAAGTTTTTCACATAGTTTATTCATATACGTATGTATCTTTTTTTCTGAGACATTGAATTAACTTTAATAGAGAATCACAATGCCAGAGCAGTATTATTATGGAAATGTGAGTTTTGGATGCATTTGTTCTAATACTTTTCTCCTTTCTGTAATGTACTTTAGCAATGGAAAATTTGCCTCTCTGAATGAATTAAATATCTGCCATTACTCTTTTAGAAGGTTTCTCTCTCTGTCGTTTAATTAAATGTTACAGCAACAATGATGTGATCATATCTTTAGAGCCGTAATGATCATTAGATGTCATGTAGTCTACCCAGACCTCCCTCCTTTTATGAATGAGGAAAGTGGGTTTTTTCAAAGTTGCACATGTAGTTAGAGGCAGGGTAGAGATTTGAATGTAGGTCCTCTTACCATAAGTCCATTACATAGTCTTCCTACTGCCCTGAGGTGCCTTTCCAATTTCCCCTGTGAAGTAAATAGTTCAAGTATCAATATCTCTGTTTTACAGGTGAGGAAATTGATACTTGGGGATGTTAAAATGCCTTGTCTGTGATCTCACAGCGAGAAGTGTGGGAACTTGGAGAGCCAGATGAAATCTGAGACAATTAATTTTGTAGAAATATAATTTTAAATATACTTGAGGGACATGAAATTAATTACATTTCATAAGATTTAATCTTCATTGTAAACTTTATTCAAGAAAAATGTGTGTTTAGTATATGAAGATTAAATAAAAAAAGGATAGTTGGAAAAGGTAGAGTTGAAAATATCGACAAATAGGAAGGAATGAAAACTCTTGATTATGCCATTTCCTGTGCTGATGAGGTAGAGAGGAAAGGATCCAAGTTTTTAAAATGCCTTTTGCTATCTGTCAGTTTCATCGACAGTCACATTTCAGTGTCAAATGGATTCTACAGTGATTTTTAGATGTTGATGATTTTTAATAGGAAAACATAAATATACTAGGTATCCTTGGTGTGAACTTACTCCCAGTTAGAAGTCTTAAAAACAGAAATGGCACTGATAAGTCTGAACACTTTTTTTGCAGCTGATATGTGGTTTGTCATCTGAATAAAGTTTTCATCAGTCTTGTGGGATTTTTTTATGCATTATTCACTCCTTTATTATAATCCACATTTTTGTAGAGACCTTTCATGTAGATGCACTTTCCAGTAACACCTGACATGCATTTTAAAATGTAGCTTGTAATTGCTATTGATTGTCAGTAAATTAAATGAAAAGTGACTGCAGTGTAAGATTTGAACCTTGGTCTTCTGCCCAACTAAAATACAGTGATTTGAGAGTACATTAATATTTAAAATAGCTTCATAGAGGCACAATTTGTTGGCCATTATTATCCTAATTTCTAGCACTCAAATGCTATTTAGCATTGATATTATAATTATATTCTGCTTCATACTCAGCAAGCCTTCCAGAGAGATAATCAGTACTTCTTCCAAATATGGCACTATCTTAAGTCCACCCTGTACTGGCAGACATGAGCTACTAAGTGCCCATGTATTGTCCTTGTCACACACCACTAAGAGAGATTGCTGACACGTGTATGTTGTGCATGAACCAATCTGCCAGCTGTATACAGATCATGGCCTGACCACTTAAGGCAAGGTCAGTGACTCTAGGCATCTGGGACTTTTTTTATAGCTCTTTTTTTGTTTGTTTTTTGTTTTTTTGCTTTTTGGAGGGCAATTGGGGTTAAGTGACTTGCCCAAAGTTACATGGCTACTAATATGTCAAGTCTCTGAGGTTGGATTAGAACTCAGGTTCTCCTGACTCCAGGGCCTTTTATAGCTCTTTTGAGGATGTGAACTTCAGGTAATGTGAAAAAAAAATGAGAGGGGAATTCTCTCTTTACTGGAGGCAGAAAAGGTGCATTGCTAGTGCTCTCCATACAGTTTAATCCTTTCTAGACAATTGAATTCTTTATTCGAGCACAAGACTTGACAAAGGGCTGCTTTTTCCAAATAATTCTATAGTTGTAGCCTCCTTTGGGTTAGCTCAGGGTCCCACACATTTACTTTTAGATGTGCTTAGATGAAATTGTGGGCTAAGTGCAAAGATAAGGGGTGATCACTATTAGCTATATATCCCTGTTTGGAAGAAAATAGAACAGAGGCAAGTTTTCAGATACTCCAGATATGGTTTTCCTTGTTAATTTTCTGCTTTTCTGCCCCCATCCCCTCCTTGATGAAACTTTATGAATTTAGGATGCTTCCGGTATTGAGAGTGACACCAGTGAATGTTAGGTGGCATTTGAAGCCAGGATTTGCAATTTTTTTTTTTTTGCTTTTTGGAGGGCAGTTGGGATTAAATAACTTGCCCAAGGTCACACGGCTAGGTTTTTTCTTGTTTGTGTGTGCGTTAAGTGTCTGAGGCCGGATCCGAACTCAGGTCCTTCTGATTCCAGGGCTGACACTACTCACTGCGCCACCTAGCTGCCCCTGGATTTGCAAATTCTTAAGCCAGGTCTCTGTAGACTCCCACACTGCCCCTGCTCTGATTCTTTTTCTTTGGGTTTCTCAAACACCAAGTCATTGTCCCAAATATAAACGCTTTATTTGGCATCCTTTGAAATTGTAATCTTGTTTTATGTTATATATCTTGCAAAGTACAACCCCTGAATATGACAAATCCTTTTCCTTTTCCAAGTCAAATGCCCATGATGAGCATAGCCAATTAAATGTCTTCCCCATTTCCTGGAGCTATTTTCTAGACTGGGGACTTAAAACCCATGGCGGAGCCATTTCCATGGGCAGGTGGCTCTCATTGGTCCTACTGGCTGCTAGATCCCTGTGCCAGGAGAAGCTGCACTGCAGCAGGTCTAGATACATCCAGCTTCAGAAGCTGCTTTTAAAATACCTCCTGCTAGTGATGTTTTGTTTCTGGAGCCCTTGACCTTGGGAATAATTTTTGAAGCTTCTCTTCCTCCTATAACTCAGCTTTAGCAGCTGCTTCAAAACTTTCCACTGGTGGTGGTCCAGAATCAGGGGTGGGGCACCAGTGACATTTTATTTATTTTTAAAAGATTTTCCAACCTTAGATTTAGGTTCTGGGCATATACATATGTGCACCAAACAGAATGAAAGAGGCAGCATTTCACTTGGTGGATGAGTCACTCAGCCTCTCTGAAAATGTGTACTCATCTGGGAAATGGGGATAATATTAGAATATGTGCCCTTCCTCCCCCTCAGCATTTTTAAAGGATCTGCTGAAATATAATATCAGCATTTTTAAACTTGAAAGCTCTATCAAAATATGAATTCTTTTGCCATTAACTTGATGTTTATAACCCTTAGGTGAGTCTATTTAAAGATTGGAGGGCCTCTAGTGCCCCTCTCACCTCTTTGGTTTTGAATCCTCTGATTTTTTTCTCTTTCTTTTGACTTTTTTCCCTAACTGTCTTGTTTCATTTGACCATTTCAACTAGTAAGTCACAGCTGTTATTGTTGTTTTGTACTAATTTTTTTTTAATAAGGGAAGGAGATAGAAGGGAGCCAGGATCGAAGACATCCATGTAGATCTAGTATAAGGTATAATTTTAAATTTCACATTATGTAGGACTTTATTGTTAACAGAAATGACTGTACTTTTCCTTTTCTCTTTCACCTATTTACTCCCCAATTTTTTTCTCTCCTCAACAGAAAGAGCAAAGCAGAGAAGGGGAAGAACTATCATGTGATTCCAAATTCCTAAGTACTCTGAAATAATGGATGGCAATTAGAACTTTTATCAAAGATGAGAAAAACTATTATCCCTTGATTGAACCTACCTCTAGGCAGTTGTGTCTGGCTTACGAGGCATATACATCACATGTACATTCAAATTCAGATTTAGTTAAATAGGAAAGGTAATGTTAAGTTTTTGTTGTTTTTTAACCTTGTCTGTGTTTCTTCCCCCATTTCTTTGCCAAGATGATACCTCCTCCATGGAAAATTCCAGGGCCCTGCCTGCCAAGGAGTTCAGTGGTCAGGAATGACTGAATTTTTGAATTAGGTGAGATTTGTTCAGGTCTGATAGGAGGAGAATGAAAAATGAATTAAGTTTCTGGCATTCTGATCTTCCATTTTTGCCAAATGAATTTGTTTAATTTTTGTGTTCTTGTGTCCTCCTTTCAAAGGTTTCTGCAAGTCTTTCCTTAGTAGCAAAATGAAATTGAAATGAGTATCTTGCCACTTTATTCACTTTACTACACGTATTGCTTCAACACTAATAGCATTAATTATTAGACAAAGAAATTGTATTTTTTTATGATGTGCATGAAATTTTTGTTGGTAGAGATGTATCAGTGACCTTGATCCCTGAGGTAGCTGACAGTGATAACTCCATGATTATTTCTTACCACCTTTAACTCAAATCTTAATTGTTTTCCCCTTGAATACCTACTAAGGCAGGTAGGGCTCTCTATGTACGTTCTCCCACCCTATGTATATACCAGGTTTGTTCTTCTGAATCTCTAATCTCCCTGGATATTCCATCAACATATGATAGCTGACTCCATAACTGTCTTCTCAGTTCTTCACCTTCAGCTTTCTCCATGTTCTGGCTGAAATCATGATTCAGCATCTACCAGATGAGAAGAAAATAAAGATTATTGATGTCCAGGAGATCAGATCTCAAAATGAACTGGGTCTCTCCCACTACATACAGTTGAATTTAAGATGTGAGCCTTAAAAAGGGTCACCTAAATGCAGTGATTTGCAATCAAGGAAAAAATAAATGACATCTTTAGATTAGTTACATCACATTAAACAACTAAATAAAAAGTGAGAAACTCAGTTAATTTTTTTGTTTTGTCTGCATGATATCGTATATCTGGGTAGTGAGAACAGCCAAAATGATACAGTACTAATGCTTGATATTGTATTGCACACTCTTGAATTGTTAACACATTTTGTTTTTGGTAGGAGGAAGCATAGGTTACAAAAGTTATTTGATTAATGTGAATCCTTTACTTCGGAAAGGAGAATTTTTTTAAAAAATAGCAAAAAAAAATACTTTAACTGGAAAAGTCCCTGAGAATGAATGAGAATCTATGCAAATCTATGAAAATCTGTTTGTGGCCCTAGAAAAATCCTAATCAATATCTTGATAAAGGATATAGGAATTCCCTAGAAATATCAAACATGAAAGAAAATTAACAAAATACCCTCACTGTTGGTCTATAATTAGCAGGAGCTGTTCATTCAAAATAAGAACTGGAATTTAATCACTCTTGTTCTTCTCAACTTGATATTATTTTAATAAACAGAAAATAGACAACTTGTTTAGAATAATTAGATTTAGATTAACTAGAATATGAGCTCCATGAGGGTAGTGCCTGTTTTACTTTAGTGTTCTTTTCCCCATTGCTTAGCACAGTTCCTAGGATGTAATAAATTCTTTTTTAAGAAGAGAGATGATAAAGCTAGAAAGAATACAGCATCATTTCTAATTTATCTCTATCCAGGGACACCCTAAAGTTATCTTTCTTCTTGGCCATTTATATGGAAGGTCAACTATCCCACTTCTTAGAAATGTTTAATTTCCTTGAATCTCTTATTTTGATTCAGAACCTTAGATACTGTTATTTTTGTATGCCAGATTTCAGCCTTATGTTACTGGTAAAGCAATTTTATTTGAAATTTATTATGTTCAGCAATGTTAAATGAAAGCTGAAAACATCCTCCATGTTCTTTGCCATGGTGTCTTTATTTTTCTCATTCCTAAGTTTTGTATGACATTGTTCCAATTGAAAAGAACAAACGAGCCATTTATTAAGTGTGCAGTCAATACTTTTCAAACTAATAATGGATAAGCACTTACAATAAACTGACAGCAGTAAAAGGTTGCTGAAGTTATGCGTGCTTTTCCTGTGTAGTCCCAGGAGCCCGAAGTATTTATTACCTGAGAACAAAGAACCTTAGAGTTAAAGGTAAGTGACTGTGTATGAAATGGCCAATCATAAGTCTAATAAAGCAAGAAATAGTAGAAACACTGTCTACAATCTGCCCCTGGCTAGGCATACTCTAAAGTCAATTTTCCTTCCTCCTTAGGTTCTGTATCCTTTCGGTCTTTTTCAAAATGAAGACATGCCTAGATCATCTATGTTTCTCTTGTACCCATTAGCCACCAGGGTTTTTTCTTACTCTACAATGATTGATAAAAGTTTATGATTTAAATCTGATTTAAATTGTCAACATATTATTTAAAGCACTTGCTGCTAACAGGTCTTTGTGCTTTTTTAACCTTTAACCTTGAGGAAATGTTACATTATTATATTTTATACTGGGATTAGAACTTCAACTTCCAGTCTTTGCTTTGGCATACCCTTTTCTCATAGCCATAGTATACTGGCATTTCCATATCTATGAAAATGTTGAACAGTGGGTTAGAAGTTTTCCTTGTTTTATCTCATATATATCTATAGATAGATAGATAGATAGATAGATAGATAGATATAGATAGATGTAGATATATAGATAGATATGTGTGTATATCTATACATATACATATATGTATATATGTGTGTATGTGGGTATGCATGTACGTATTTTAAAGCTTTGTTTTATACCCATTAGTATTTCATAAGACCATAGATTTAGAGCTGAAAGATATCCTGGAGGTCATCTGGTCCAGTGCTCTCCTTTTGACAGTAAGGAAAGTGAGATCTCACAAGTAGGAAGTAGAAGCAGGATAATATGGTAGGTAGAGCAAGGACTTATTCAATAACAAAAGATCATGAGTCCAATTCTGCCCCTCTTTTTACTTCTGTGACCTTGGGCAAATCATTGAAACTCACTGAGTTTCCTGATTTGTGAAAGGAGGGGGTTGGAATAAAAGATCTCTAAACATCGTTCTAGCTCTTAACCCATAATCCTAAGTGGGAAACCAAGGACTTGACCCCCGGTAACTCTTGTGATGAAGCAGATAGGTGGTTCAGTGGATAGAGCACTGTGCCTGGAGTTAGGAAAGAGCTGAATTCAAATTCGGCCTCAGACCCTTATTAGCTGTGTGACTTTTGGGCAAGTCACTTAATCTCTATTTGCCTTAGTTCTTCATCTGTAAAAATGTGGATGCGCTGGAGAAGGAGATGGCAAGGCACTCTAGGACCTTTGCCAAGAAAACCCCGTGAACAATGTCCACCGGGTCTCATAGAGTTAGACCCAACTGAATAACAGTAATTCTTTTGCAGATACTAATCATTATTGATTGTTGTATTTTACGGTTTGTTGTGTATTATGCATATATTTCCTTTGATCTTTACTACAGCACTCTACATAGGTGCTATTATTGTCACTGTGTTATAGGAGACTGAGGGATGGCCACACAGTTAGTAAATGTTTGAGACAGAAGTTGAATTTGGGTCTTTCTGAGCTTTACTTCCTTTTCCTTACCTGCTGCCTAGATTTTTGGAAACATGAGGGTGGTTTGTAAAAATCAGTGCCTTTTACTGAATCAGCCACTCGGCATTGATTGCTCTTTTAAAAGTTAGTACCAACGTATTTTGAAAGACAATTTATTAATAGAAGTAATTAGTAAATACTATTATTAGTAATGTTAACTCTTCAATCACTTTTGTAAATAAGTAAACAGAATTGAAGAATTTCTTTAAAACTTCAGGTTCCAAGGATTTGGCTTTTTGGCTTTTCCTTCATGCCATAGGCTCACTACATCTTCACTCTTTGTCAGATGGTTCTTCAATGCTAGGGAGGAGGGCAGCCTGCTTAAAGGATATTGATGTTTATAATTTAGTAATTTAAAGTGCTGTGACTCAAGAATTTCTGATGATTTAACCTTAACAACCTTTGTGTTTTCCTTCGTTGCTATTTATGGCTGATTGCATTCTAGTTCGTGACATTTAACACGTTGATTTTCAATCAGTATCAATTGTGTCTGACATAAAAATAGGTGCTTTACTATATCATGATATATAAAGCCGATCCTACTCAGTCCTCATGAGAGGACTAGTATGGGCTAGTTCTGTCCAATGAATCATCAGAATCTTTAAAGCAGTAAAGTCCAGGGCAACTCTGTTGATCTTTTTGCCCATTTAGAACCAGGTATGGCATGTTAAGTTGAATATAATGATGCTGAAGATAAGGACAGCTAGCATTTACATTGTGCTTACTATGTGCATATATTCTGAGTGCTTTACAAATCATCATCTTATTTGATGCTCACAAACACCTTCGGAGAGAGGTGCTATTATTATCCCCATTTTGCATATGACAAAATTGAGGCAAACAGAGATTAAGTGACCCGTAAAGAGTCATACAGCTATCAGGTCTCTGTGGCTGTATTTGAACTCGGGTCTTCCTCACTCCAAAAGCCAAGTGCTCTCTTCCCTGTTGCCAATGATAAATTAGAAAATGTGCTGATCCATGTTTTTCCTCCTTTCTTTGCACCTGCTGTCATAGGGTAGAAACATCCCAATCTTTCAATGACTCCTGAATCAGTGGAGTGGTTTCAAGGCCCTCAGATTTCAGATATCCTTCTTAGTGGCCTGTTATAGACATGAAATGCTAGTAACTCATTGCCTTAGGGCTTGAAGACATTTTGATTTTTCAAATTTCCTACTAAGTCTAACTACCCCAGGGAAGGGTAAAATCCCAAGGGAGAGCTGACAGCAAGAGGACAGCAAAAAGTATAGGATTTCAGCAGTACCAGGAGTCAGGGAGAGGTATTTGTAGAATTGGAACTCAGCCTCTATTCTGGCTTTCATTCAAGTTCTCAATCCGTGACAAAAAGCTGATTTCATTTGAAACTGGTTTTTTAGTTAGAAAGAAGGCAGTAAGGTTTCAGACTCCTATTGGGTACAAGTTTCTCCTGTCTTGAAAGAAAATAAAGTAGCTGGAAAAACTGTAAGTCACAGTCTATATTATTTATATTACAATGGGCAGTTTTATTTGCTTGTAAATCAATGTAATTATTATATTTGTAAATTGGTACATAATTTAGCAGTGAGCAGTAAGACGTTTATGTAAATTACTATGTAATACATTATGTAAATTTATGTAAATTGCTCCATATTTTAAATGTAATACTACATTCCACTTAGATGTAGATAGATGGTGCAATCAATAGAATGCTGGGCCTGCTATTAGGAAGATCTGAATTCAAATTCAGGATCACACAATTACTACCTGTGTGACTTCTTTCTGCCTCTGTTTTCCTCTTCTGTAAGATGAGGAAAATAATAATCCATACGTCCTAGGGTTTTTATGAGGATCAAATTGCATATTTGTAAAGTGTTTAGCCCAGTGCCTAGCTTGTATTCTTCCTTTCTTCCTTCAGAGGAACCATAACAACTAACTTACTGACTTCCTTGTATTTATGTTAGTTATTTTGTACTTAAGCTGCATTTTTTTTTTTTGGTATACACTCCTATGTGTATATCTCCCTTGATAGATTTTCATTTTTGTCTTTAGATTCTAGCACCTAGCATAGTGACTGGCCCATAGTAGATACCTACTAAGTGTTTGTTGATTGAGATGAAGTGTATTCTGGCAAAGTTATAAATGTTTGAAATATACATACAATTTTTGTAGTGCTATTAGGATATCAGTGAGTTTGTTTATTTATAAAAAGAGCTGGTGAGCACAGTGAATGGCAAATGTTCCCAATATCCTGGTGGTTTGGGAGGCTTTGACTTGTTTATCTGTGAACGTCATTAAGGCCACTCCATCAAGTGACTGAAGGCCAGCCCGGGTACTGGAAGCCTGCCTTGCCTTCTGTGTATTCATTTAATGCTTAGTAGATACTACTTGAGATTAGAGAACTGTCTGCCATTTTCCCTTATCACATTCTTCTTGCTTTTAATAAATGATTGTTGAATTAAATGGTAGAAACTTGTTTCTTTTCTTTCTTGTGTCTGAGGAATAAACCACAGATTTTCTTTTTTCCCCTAGAAGAGGCACCTTTGATCAACTCTTGATCATGTAAAGGTAAAGAAAGTCCTAGGAGGAGATCCAATGAACTAAATAAATAGTCTGTCTTAAGACATGCCTTACCTTAAAGTTTCAGTTTCTTACAAAGGAAGCATCCTAACTTGAGGTTTTCTGCAAATTTACTGCTTTCCAAATAGATTTAAATTCAAAGAGTAGAGTTTTATCCCATTTAATTCTTCCTTAGAAATATGGAAAATTCTGGGCATTTTATCTTGGATAATTATGATGAGAAATCATATTTCTTATCTATAGGGCACCTTAGGCTAGTGTTTTGCACATTATAGACACTTTGTTTTCTGACCTATTGAATTAATTGAAAAAAATTATGTAGTATAATTGTAAAAGCCTTAGATTTGGAGTCAGAAGATCTTGATTCCTCTTTAGATTCTGCTACTTCCTATCTCTGTGAGCTAGGGGATAGATAGCATTTAATCTCTTTGGCCCTCTTTCCTGTAGAATGAATGGAATGGTTAGGCACCTTCTCCACTTTTTATTTTTGGATCCTGTGATCAAAGCAGCTGACTGACAAGTATCTAACAATGTAGGGTCTGCAATGTGTTCCATGTAGGTTATCATGTTGGATCTCCAGAATGACTGTGTCAGATAGCGAAAGTGTTAGCTTCCTCATTTCACTAATGAAGATATGGTCACTCAGTTTCCTCATAACTGGTCATACGACCTTGGATATATTAGGGGCTGTTTTTTTCTGTCTATTCAATGAACTCAAGACTATCAACACTAACTTTTTTAATCTGCCGTGGGTTCATTAACAAGTTCCTATATCTAGTTGTTGAATTGTGACTTAGTTTTATTTATATTATCAACTTCATTCTTCAGGTGGAAAAATTGAAACTCATAAAGGTTAGGTAATTTTTCCATTTTTGTGAGGCAGTTATTGGTGTAGTTAGTAATATAAAGTAGGCATTTTAAATCTGTTTCTATTAAAAACTTATTACCTATAATTTTTAAACAATAAAAAGTCTCAGATTGCCTTACTTGCATTCCTGACTCATTTTCTTTCCAGACATTTATGACTTTATGATTCTGTAATTTTATAGTTATACTCTAGCAACTATATTAAAATGTTGAAGTTAGGGAAAAATAACTTAATTACTAATAGTTTAATACTTGTAAATAAAATTCTTAATTTGGACCAGTTTTATACTGTGGGTAATGTTGAAATGAGCTATTTATAGAGCATATGTATAGGAACATATGTTTATGAATATACATAAAATTTGTGACTATATAGGAATAGGCATAGAGCACAAAACTTTATACTATCTAAAGCACAGGTAACACATTCAAGTAATTGCTTTTTTTTTCTCTCTGTATAAAATTATTACTTTGTATTATTTAATCCTTCAGGGCTTCATTTAGTCTCCCTGTAGGCTCTTCTGCCAGGTGATTTAATTACTCTTCAGAAGTAAGGTCTTGCTCTAAAAGGAAATTGTGTCTAGTTTTTTGGGAAGGTTTTCTCTAGTTAATCATTACTCCATTTTGGTCTGCTTTAAAAGAACAAAGAAGAACAAGTACAAATAAATGGATAAGGTTCTGTAAGGAGAGAGAGGCAGTGTGTTGTTGTGGTGGATAGAAAGCTATTCTTGAAGTCCTAAGATGTTCTATGTGAACGTGGGCAAGTTATCTCAGTAGCTGGGCAGCTTTTTAAGGCTTTTAAGTTGTAGAGGAGTGGTTGAGTTGCTTTGATGGAAGGAATTTTCTCCAATCGACTTCCCTACACTAATAAAATCATAGATTAGGGTTTGTTGAGGACAGGCTGCTTCAATTTTGCCTTTGCATACCCAGCACCTGTACCTTGCACATAATAGGTATTTGGTAAGTGTTGGGTGAGGTGAGCTGAGTAGAATGTGTAGGTAGAAGGATAAGGTATAGGGCAGGGTGGAGGACCTATGTATGACCTTCAGGCCAAATGTGGCCCTCCAGGTCCTCAAGTGTGGCCCTTTCAGTCAATGTCTAGAGAGTTCTGAGAGTTTAAGTGATTTGCCCATGGAGTAAATGCTATTAATCAAAGAACTAAAAAGTTGTGAATAGTACCCTTTAATTCCTATTTAGGATTCTGAATAAAACAGTTTAAAGAAACCAAACACTGAGCAGATTTGAATTGGTAATGATGGAGTGGAGAATTGGTAGCCAGTCACTAGACCTCTTCAGATTGCCACTTCATGAAATTTTGTTTGATTTTCTCCTTTGGGTGGCATCCTCCTGAAACCATAAGTTAACATGCAGGGCACAGCTGATCGCCATCTTCCCATTGTGTTTTTAGGCCAAGTTATACCTCACTTGTTTTGTGTACTTATGAGATGATACCCGACCTACTGTAATCCACCTTTAAAAACAAGTGTTAGACAAAAGAAAAACGAGCAAATTTATGAATTTGGCTTCTGATTACACTTTTGTTGTGACCAAACACATCAATTCCCTCAGTGTAAGTACTGCTTTATATCTGTTAAGTGTCGGCTTGTAAAAGTGTTGGCTAAGCTTTGGCCCCTGTTAGGGAATGCTAAATGGGTGAAATTCAAGTACATGTTAAGTAACTCATAGCTATAAATAGACATGCAAAAACAAATCATTTAAAAGATTTTTTAACAATTATAAAGAAACCATGAATACACACATTGACTAATCTTCATCTTTTTTCCTCTTATGGACATCAATGAGTATTTAGTCTTTAGTATTGGCATCATTTCTGAATATCACATTCCCTCTGATGTTTCTACATTCTGTGTTTGTTTTCATTTTTAAACATGTATGTCAATGTAGGACAATTGGGCTGGAAGGGATCATAGAGCCTGTGGAGGCCACCATTTTCCATTTTTTTTTACAGGAGAGGAAATAGGAAGCCAGGGGTGCTATGTGACTTGCAAAGCAATATACTTAATATAAACAAAAGAAATAAAGCCTTTCCAAGTGAGATCGTAGAAGCAGGAGCTGGGACTGAACTTTCTAGGCTAGAATACACATCAATTTGTTAAAAAGAAGAAGAAGATAAAATATCAGTGGAATTTTTCCCAGCAAATAGAGGCTCTGGTTAGCATCGAACTTTCGGGTAGTTTCTTTAGCAAACCCAGTTCAGCTCTTCTGAAAATAAATTCCAAATGCCCAAGCTTTTCTTGGGCCTCCTTAATCCATTGTAACCTCAGGCCAGTGAAAAATTACTTTGAAAAAATTTACCAAGTTATAAAGAAAATAGTTTCTTAGTTTTTTTGGACACTGATATTGTGTAGTAATTACATTTTATGAGCTTAATTAAATAACATTTAGGTAGAAAGGTCCCATAAAGGGGATTTGAGATCAGGTCCTTGAGCCAAAACAAAGGCAGCGCTTCCTCTCCTCTCCCCACCTCTTCTCTCCACCTGCTTGGAGAAGGCTGGATTTCTTCAGACAGCCCTCATAATTGCCCTTCTGTGCCTGATTTGGGCCTCAGGAAAGGCCCACAGCATCTGTAAAGCTGGCAGCAGAATGGTATTTCCAGGCAGGCACAGGGTTGCAGGGGAGCGAGCCAATCGCCAGCTTTGTCTGAGCAGCTGAGAAGTTCGCCCGTGTATGACCAGGGTGTTCAGTAACACAGACCTGAGGCTGGAGCGCAGTGAGTGGAGTGGAGCACAGGCGAGCGGAGCTCAGCAAGTGTTAGGGTCAATATTTATAGACCACTACGTTCCAGAGCCTCCTCCAGGAGAGGGCCAGGCCAGGCAGGCAAGCAGAAAAAGCCTGTGGTGCAAGGGAGGCCACTTGGACTTTGGATTGCCACTGCTGAAAAAAAAAAATGCCTTTTTGACTATGAGGTTCAAGCTTTCCCTGCTGAATCATAACAGTTTGGCACTGAGCTATGACAAGGGAGGGAATAAAGGCTAAAAGAGCAAGTCTGCCTTGAGTCAGAAGGTAAGTCATTAGTGAAAGTCTTCACTTTTCCCGACTCTGCTCCCTGCTGGGGACTGGGTAGTGCTCTGGCTGGCTACCTGATGGAGAAGCGCTCTCCAGGCTGCCCAGTGGTGGGTGTCCCGGCCTTTGCAGCAGCATGCAGGGGAGTGGGAGGGAATTACAGGATTGCATGCCATTTCCTATCAGAAAGACCCCACCAGCTCCTTATTACACATCTCTGGGGCTGGGGAGAGGAATAGAAATAATTGAAATGTCAGAATAACCAATAAATAAATCCCCCCTAACCCTCCACCTGGCATCAACACATATCTGTAAATGAGTATATAAGAGTTTACAGGTTTAATCTGTAATTTAAATGAAAAACTCTGAAGAATAGAATTGGGATACAAGGGGAAAGTTCCAGAAGTTCTGAGTATGTGTAGTGGACATTCTGAAATTAAGCTAGGAGTTCCAAGTCTAATGGGGGTACTACTTATTGCATAGATTCTGAGCATCAGGCAGGAGATGAGATTTCAGAGTTATCTTTCTAATCCTCAGATGAAGGAAGTTCCGAATGGCTCAGTGCATTTCTCTGCGAATGCTCATTTGGACTATTGACATATGAGAAAAGAACCCCACCCCCCCACACACTAGAGCTTCTTCCCCATTATATACTTGACTTTTAAATGTCACTAGCATACACTTTTAATTTCTTTGGTGGTGTTTTTTTTTTTTTTTCAGTTCCAAGATATCATTAAAAATACTGAAGAGTTCAGGAAGCAAATTCATCTAAATGTATTTTCTTACTTCAGCAGATCCTAAAATCTGTACATTTGTGTTTATGACATTTAGTTTTGAAGACAAATACTGAGATAATTATCTTTACTGTAAGGAAAGGGCCATAGGCATTAATGAGGGAAACAGATCAATTGTTTAATGATTTTTCTTCTCACATTACTGAAGCTTTTTTAAAAGTTAAGGCAGTCTGTACTGGAATATGTTTTCATTTCTATATTATGAATGGTGAATGATGATGTATTCAGGAGATAGGGTTAAATATAGTGTCCCTTTATTTGATTACAAAAAAAATCATGTTAAGTTTCCTTAAAGTTTGAACCAAGATAGTTCAGTGAGATTTGCCAAAAGAAGGGAACGATACTTTGTCTACTGTTAACTAGATGCTGATGTGTATGTATTACATACAGTGCATATTCAAAACCTAGCCATCTTGCAAATTTGCTGGACCTGACAATATTTAATAATAGATAGCATTTATATAGCCCTTTAAGGTTTGCAAAGGACTTTATGAATATTTTCTAAGTTTATCCTCAGAGCAGCACTAACAATGGATTATATTATTATCCCCCTTTTAAAAGATGGAAAAACTGAGGCAGACAGGTTAAGTGACTTGTCCAGGGTCACACAGTTGGTAAATATTGGAGACTTAATCTTCTTGACTCCAGGCTCAGAGCTGTCTACTATGCCCCCTAGTGTTAACAGATGCAAACGTCATGCAGATGTAAGAACCCTTGGGGGGAGGAGAAATGTCTTATAAAATAGTAAAGATAATTTTAATTGCTTTTTTTGGGTCCACAATGCTGAATAAAGCTTTAAAAAACAATTGGGGATTTTAAAATCTTATTCAGAAATAATATATATGTATCACTCCTTAAAATTATCTAAGTTTTTTCTTTAATTCAGCAAAGTGTTGTCCTTTGAAAAATAATTGCATTTTAAAATTTTGGAATCAAGTTTTTCTTTTTTCAGGGGGAAGGCTTTGCAGTGGTCAAGGCCAAGTGCTGCCCACCAATGTGTCAGACTCTGACTTAAGGCAGTATGATTTGTTTGGGCACCTTTGACAGGACTACAGGAGAACATGAATTAGGGATGTATAGAGGAAAATAAGGATGAGTTGTAAACTGCATTGTTGAGAGGCATACCCATATTCATGAGATAATAGGTCCAGTGGCATGCACACCCATTCATAAACATACACACATATATGTGTACAGATTTTCAAAAAGCTGAAAATGCAACCATTGCTAACTTAGGTCAGGCATTTCTCTCTTAGAGTAACTTGACCATCTAACTTTCTAGAACAATTCTTTTAGTGTACCCAGTCTAGATCAGGGAATCTCTAAAATCTTCCCAGACTAAAATTGCAGTCCCATTTTTTTTTGTATTGCATTTTAAATATTTATATTATTTCTTGAATCAGGCAGGGCTTACATTAATTCCCTTTCCCCCTCACCCAACCTTCTTCCTTCTGATATCTTGTGATCATTTGGACAGGAAATAAAGGACATTTAAAGCCATTGTAATACAGACAAGTCCCACATTGGAACTGGAGCTTTGACAATAGAGTCTGGGCAGTTTTAACACTGATAGTATGGTGGTAGTGGGTGGATCTGCCTGGCACATGCTCCCTCTGTCTCTTGCTCAGGGGGAGGGTGCCTTCCAGCTCCAGCTAGAACTTACTATTTTTTTTTGTTCATAGTTACTATATTAAAATTCCATTATTTTAGTTTTTATGACTTTGTTTACTCAGTTCCCTCAAGAGTTGTGTTGTTTGCTGTTGTTATTTTTTTCCCTTAGTCTAAAGAGCTACCATGCTTCAAGAACACTGTGAGTTTGGAGTTTATCCTGTGGAATAGGGAATTAATGAAAGCTTGGAGCAGGCAAGTGTTGGTGCTTTAGGAAGATTAATCCATTGATAATGCAAAGGCATAGTTTGGGGGGAGGAAAGACTGGAGGTAGAGAGGCCTTATTACCCCTACCCTAAAAGGTCTCTTACTATATGTGAGTTTATGAGTCCTGAACTATGGTGCTAGCAGTAGAAAGGGAAATGTAGAGATATAAACTGTGACTGCTATAAAGGATATGGTGAATAAGATTTGGTAACTGCTTGCAAGTTCAGATTTTGAGCCTCAGTAACTGAGGTATAGTGGTACTGTTTTCTGAAATAAAAAAAAAAGTCAGGACTAGATGATTTGGAAGGAAAGCTGATGAATCTAATTTTAGACATTTTGGGTTCAGTGTGAAAGTGGGCTATCCAAATGGAAATACCCAGACAAAGGAAGAAATGTGTTTGTTTTTAGTGTTGTGGAATAGAACTATAATTTCCTCCATTAAAAAGCACGGATCACAATCTTTCTATGTCCTAGGAGGGAATCTTTATGACTTGATATGACTAAAAACATTAATCACCTGGTAATTAACTTTCTGGTCATGAACCTTTCCACAGATGACAGAAAGATAATTTATTGCTGTCTCTACTTGATGCTTTCCAGCCTGGTAAAAGCTGGCAGATCTTGTGTTCCACTGAGATCTTCTAGAACCTAGTATAATTCCGTGTGATGATGAAGAGTTTCAATGAGACTTTAGTACAAATTCAGTGGCTATAAAATACATTAATAGTTTTTCACAGTTAGCTAAAAAAGTTGCCATAGAACATCATTTTGATAAGCAAGGTCTTATGTATTTCTCCAATTGTTGTATAGGTTCTTTTGTTTTTCCTTCCCTTTCATTTAGATCTCCTGTCCCATAATTCTTGAGGCTAATGGATCAAAACCTTTTTTGTACAGATGGATGAAAGGCTTCTTAGGCAAGCATGCAACTAAACATTTCAAAGAGAATCCATGTGGCATTGTGCATGTGTTCCAGTAATCAAGACAGATTTGCAAGGTAGTCAAATTTGTCTTCAGCATCTTCATTTGCCTATTCCTGTGTCCCAGATTTCCTCCAGTGTCTATTCAAGTATCCAACACACACATGCCTTTTCAGATCTTCTTGAACAAAAGAAACAAACATAAGCCTCAGCTATCTTAACATGCATTCATCAGTATATGTGATGATGCAATAAAAGGCTTACTGTATTATTGAAGGGATTTCAAGCATTAGATCAGATTTGTGATGGAGATTTTTAGACAGAAGCCCTTCCATGAACTACTGAAATAGTCTTGTAAGGTGTTCACATCCCACCTCCTCCAAGAGACCTGTCCAGGTCTCTCTTCTTCTCCAGTGCTAGAGCATTCTCTTTGAGTTTGCCTTCCATTTATACTATCTACCTATGTATCCATCCATCATCCCTCCATCCATCCATCATCCATCAGTCCACCCATCCGTCCATGTATCCATCTATCCCATTCATCCGTCCACCATCCATCCCCCCATCTATCCATCCATGTATCCTCCTATCCCATTAATCTGTCCATCTGTCCATCCTGCATTTGCCTCTGTTTGTGTTTAGCACAGTGCCAGTCGCATATTAAGTGATTAATAAATGCATATTGACTTGATATTTTTATAATTGACTAAATTTTTCAGTGTTGATCAAAATATCTTCTAGGACATTAGCACAATCGTTATATTTGAGAGATGTTTAAAAGTATGGTCAGTCTGGGGGAATAAATGTAATATAATCTGAGTAATTCAATGATTCAGCAAATGTTTATTAAATGCCTTTTGTTAGCCAGGAACTCTCCTTGGTGCTGGGGACAGAACAGACAAATGTAAATCATTCCTGCCCTGAAGATGCTTCTAGTCTTCTAAGGGAAGTACTATTTACAAAGTAACATTCAGCAGGAAGAGCACCCAGAACTTGGGGCATTAGGCTAGGCTTCCTCTAGCAGGTGGCACTTCCTCCAAGATTTGGAGTCATTTAGAGATTTTGTGAGTTACAAGTGAGGAGGAAGTGCATTGGAGGCATGGAGGACAGTCACCTATGTGGAGACAGATTGCTGGGAGATGGGATGCCATTGATGAGGCAGGGCAGTAGGACTGTGATATAATATGCATAAAGAAAAATGATAGGTAATAAACAAGCCTGGAGTTATAATGGGAAGAGCTCTAAAAGTCAGAGAGGAATTCCTATTTTATTTTTTTTGTTAGTGTTTTGAACAGGATTAAACCAGTGATTTAGAAATATCACTTTGGAAGTCATATGCAAGATGGATTGGAAAAGGGGAGAGACTGGAGATAGGGAGACTAATTTGAAGGCTATTGAAGTAGGCCAAGAGAAAGGTATTACATCTTTATCAAAGATGGTGGTTGTATGAATGAATAACAGAGGATGATTTGTAGGTATATTGTGGAAACAGAATCAAGGAGACTTGGCAACTAAGTGGATGTGAGAAGTGAGGGAGAGGAAGGAATAGAGAATGACTCCAAGCTTGTAAATCTGAGTGACTAAAAAGATGCAGATCCTCTTTGCAAATATGCAAGTTAGGAAAAGGGGAGGATTTGGGGGATGGGAAGATAATATTCTTATTGTGAGCATGTTGAGTTTGAGTTGCTTATAGGACATTAAGTTGGAAATGTCCAGTAGGAGTTGGTACTACAAGATTGATACTCAGGAGAGAGACTGGCTCAGTGGATAGATTTAAGGAGTTATCTGGAAGGAGATGGTGGTTGAATGCATGGAAACTGGTGAGTTCACAGAGAATATCAAATGAGAAGAGGTCAGAGCCTTAAGGTGCAACCACACAAAAGGTGAGAGAAGAGTTTTTAGGAGGAGGATAGATAGTTCATGCAGAGAAGATGCAAAGTAGCACTGGGACTGAGAAAAGACTCTCAAACTTGACACTTATGGGGTCATTGGATTGATATTGGGAAACCCTTGAGCAGAGATGTAGTATAATGAACAATTGATTTGAAGTCACAAGACCTGATTTCCAATTCATCTCTGTCACTTGGAACTTTTGTGACCTAGGGCAAGTCATTTTAGTACTTTAGTATCCTCATCTGAAAAATGACAAGATTATCTGGCTATGTGACTAATAAGATACTTTCCAGCTGCGAGATAGCTCATATTTAGTGCCAGATGTGAAAAGAACAGCTGGAGACTGATGTAACCAAACACATTTATAGAAGTGAAATGAAGTGATGTTTGTGATACTTACCACTCTTCCTCCCCTATAGCAAACCCATCTTTATGTCCTGCTATTGTAGATGGTTTTCTAAAGGTCTGTGATACTTTCACAATATTTTCAGCATTGTACAGGTTTTAGAGGTGGTCTACACCAAACTACAGGTTTTTTTATTTTGTAATTTGTTGCCTCACCTATTTTACCAAAATATTCTTGAATGAATTGACATTGACATGGCATAGAATGAAGACAGAATATACATTTTCTTATAAATTATATTGTATACCAACTTTGGCTTACTTACTATTCTCCACATTCATATGATATTCTATCTCTGTTCCCTGCTGTTACATATGCTATCCAATATGCTCTTACCCTATCCATTTCTCCTTCTTATAATCCTTAGCTTTCTTTAAAACTCAGCTCAAACAATATCTTTTATGTGAGGCTTTTTTTTTAATCCTCCCATTTGCAAGTACCCACTAATCATCCCTGCAAAAAAGTCCCCCAAACAAATTACTTGGTACGTACTTCAGCATATATCTTGAATTTGTTTGTATGTATACATGTGGCCTCTTTAATTTTTTTATGTCTTCATCACCCCCTTAGTACATAGCCTGGAACAGAATAGGCATTTCACAATTAGTTCCTTACTGTTTTCTCTAGACTGCTAATTATTTCTGGCCGAGACCAGAGTTCCATGATCTTATTCTTTTAAGCATTAAGGAACTTCAGTAATAGTTGGGATGAATCTTCAGTAACCTACCAGCTTCTTTTTTGAGTTATACAGCTCTAGAAGTGAAAGGGGCAGGGGAGAAAACAAGCATTTATGAAGTACCTACTAACAGCTAGTATTTGTATTGTACCTACTATGTTCCTGGCACTGTGCTAAGTAAGCACTTTACAAATATTATCTTGCTCTATCCACTAATCTGCATAGTTGCCACTGATGGAAGGAGCTCAAGGAAGTTATTAGAATATGACCTTCTAAGCATACCATCTGCCTTTCATATTTGATGGGCAAAGACAGAGACCTTTGACTAAGCTTGGTCCTGTGAGAGAATCCCTAGACTTTGCTCATTTAGATTCATAGTCATTTGAGGCCTTTGGGAAGAAGAAATGGATTTGAACCTAGAGAGAGAGAGAGAGAGTGAGAGAGAGAGAGAGAGAGAGAGAGAGAGAGTGTGTGTGTGTGTGTGTGTGTGTGTGTGTGTGTGTATTTCTGCTGTTTCAACCATTTTCTATTAGAATTGGTAACAGGAATTTCCTCAATTTTCCTGATTAATCCAAGCTTATATTAGTTTGCCTGTAGGCTGTGTTCAGTGTATATTTTTTTTCTGTAGTCATTTTACCCTTTGTAGCCTAGTCTATGTCTTCATTGACCTGATGAGAATTAAATTATAACATCCTGGTTTATTTTTATTTCATCCTTTTGGAACACTCAGATAAGAAGTATGGCTTTTAATTAGCACAAACATTATCAAATTGCTCTGACATGGAAAATGTTGTATCAGTATCTGTACTAATTAACAGACTAATCTTTTATCCAAGATAGATATTAATATTGCTCTTCTGGTTTTCACAATTTTGTTTCCTTCTTTTTATTAAAATGATGTTTTCGAATTCAGACTGCACAGCAGCATGGTAGAACAAATTCATACTTTATCAGATGACTGAAGTGTTTCTGCAGGTAGAATCCTCTCCCTTTCCTTGTTTGATTGCTGTAATTTTTAAAAACTTCATCAGGAAAATGATGCATCTTTATTTCCAGCCCTAGTTTTTCCTATTAACCTTGAGATGTATTTCTGTGTTTATTGTCAGGGCCCTGTAGCCCAGTTGAGCTTGACAATAACAGAGAAAGAAAGCATGGTGACCCAGGACATGAAGTCCCACTGAACTCATTCAAGGCTCTTTGAATATAGATTATTTTTTTCTTTTGAAATGAGCCAACCTGCAACCTGGAAAGTCATTGGAGTTAATCATTAATGATTGAATTGGAATTCTTACATATTCTCATTAATAGAAAAAGAGACATGAATTTAAAAATTTTCCCCCTTCTTTACTTCAGGTCCAAGTACCTTGATCAGTATTCTGAGTATAAAATAAGGCTCCTATAACCTATCTACCTGGGTCCTCTGTGGTGACTTCATTGTCCTGGATTTATTCACTCCAAAAGCAAAATAAGATATAACTTGGCTTATGATTTAAAGTAATACACTCACTACATTTTCCTTAATGATTGGGTGTTTCCTGATCAAAGTGGCCACTTAAACCCTCTCCTGGAAGCATAGAGATGTGTACATAATATTTTTAATCTCAGATATGATGCCATTTGAATAAGGAATGCATTTATGTAGGCATGTGTCCGAATAATTTTGGCCCCAGCATTCTGAGTATCATTTTTTTTTAGCAACTCCTTAGAGGATGCTTGAGGCAAGCTTCAGAGCCTTTATGCCACAAGCTTGGTCAACTTACCTCATAACATATGAGAAGATGTAGGAGTATGAATCATTAAAGAAAATGAAGACTGAGCAAAAAACTAAGGATGGAGGCAGGAAGAAAGAAGAATGGCTGTTGTTTATTCAGTGGTCCTTGGTGAAGGTTCAATTTTGCACCAAATTGCCAATCACTGGAGAGTGATGGTGCTATTTTAGTCAAATTATAATCACAAAATAGCCTACGTATTAATGCCAAAAACAGCCTTGCAAAAACACCTCCCCCAAATTAAGAAAAGTAAATATTTTGCTATATGAATGAACCCACAGGTAGCTGTGCCCAAAATGGCTCCTCTGACTAGGTTCAGAACTATTTATAGTAACTCTCACAACTTCCTGCCTAATGAATCTATTCCTTTCAGACCAGTTCGAATTTAACACGTGACCTCCTTTAATAGTGAGAACAAGAACAATTTACTTAAAATAGAAAGCATTGTGATATCAAGGAAGTAACAGATGACAACTAGCATTTAATGCAGGAAACATCACTCTCTTGAAGTGTCTTCTCCCATCAGATAGCTAAGGTTATGAAGTTCTAAGTCTGGTCCAATGGCTCCCTGTCCCCTTCTCTTGTAGCTTATCCTTCTTACCATTTCCTCCCTGTCATCCTCCCTCTCTACTTGGCAGCTAGCTTCTGTCTACTAATATGGCAGGCAACCATTATTATTGAATTTGAAATCTATTTTTGTTGGTACATTTTTTTAAAAAGTGAATAGATTTTCTCTTGTTCTTCCCTCTCAGAGAGCTATTTTTTTTTTTAAAGCAATTGGGGTTTAAGTAACTTGCTCAAGGTTACATGGCTAGTCATGATTTATGTGTGGGTGCTCATTTTCTGAGGCCGGATCTGATCTCGGGTCATCCCAACTCCGAGGCCGGCGCTCTTACTCACTGCGCCACCTAGCCGACCCTTTTAGGGCAATTGGGGTTAAGTAACTTGCCCAAGGTCACACGGCTAGGTTTTTGTTTGTGCGGATTAAGTGTCGGAGGCCAACTCCGAACTCAGGTCCTTCTGATTCCAGTGCCGGCGCTCTATTCACTGCGCCACCTAGCCGCCCCAAGAACTATTTTTTTTAGTAGGGATTCTTAATGTGGAGTCATTGGATGTAGGTTCTTTTTTAAAACTTATTTGGCTAATTGTATTTTGATATGAGTGTTTCTTTTATAAAATTTTATTCATTTGAAAAAATTATTAGAAGAGGGCATAGGTTTCATCAGAATGCCAAAGGGGGTCCATGATACAAAAAATAAGGACCCCTGATTTATAACTAAAGATTAAAAAAAAGAAATTAAGAGAACCAATCAGTTGACTGAAAAAAAATTGATATCCTATGTATTGTTCCATATCTTTGGATCACCTCCCCTCCCTACTTACAAAGGAGAAGATATCTTTTCATATTTTTCTTTGAGGGTCAAATTATTTTTTATATTTTGCAACATTTACTTTGGTAATTTTATTGTTATTTTCCCACTCCATTTACAATATTGTTAGTTTTCTGCTTTCACTTTCCATGTTTCTCTGTATTCATCATATTCATTGTTTCTTACAGGGCAGTACTATTCTTTCATCTCCATTTGTTTAATTGTTCCAAAGTTGATAGACATTTTACTTTGTTTCCAATTCTTTACTTCCAGAAAAAAAAATACTTCTTCGGTATATATTTCTTTTTGTCAGTGACCTCCTTGGAATATATTCCTAATAGTGCAATCTCTAGATTAAGGAGTATAGACATTTTAGTCACTTTGTTTGCATAATTACAAATTGTGCTAATTCACAGCTCTACCAGCAATGCATTAGTCAAACCATCTTTCTACAACCCCATATAATACTGACTATTTCATCATTTGTCCTCTTTACCAATTTTGGTGGACTTGAGATAACACTTTAATATTTAACAGACTTTTTATTTCTCTTATTATTAGTGATTTGGAGCATTCTCCCATATGGTAATAGTTTTCTATTTTTTTGAGTGCTTATCAAATGAGGAATGGCTTTTGTGTATATGCGTGTATGTATATGTATGTGTGTATGTATACATATGTAGTAGATATATATATATATATATATATATATATATATATATATATGTACATGCATGTATGTTGCCTATCTTGGATACTACCCCTTTACCAAATTTTGATATAAAGGTTTTCCCTCTCCCCCAAACATTTAACTGCTTCTTATCCTAGGTGTATTAATTTTGTTTATGCAGGAGCCATTTCATATAATCAAAATGCTGATTTTTGTCTTTTATGATTACCTCTATTTCTTTTTTTTTATTAAGAATTTACATCCTCTGCCACACTGAAATGTATATGATCATCTCTTCTCATTTTTGGAATGATCTTTAATATTCGAGAAACATATTCCATTATAATTTACTAGAGAATATTCTAATCTTGCTTTCTACCAGACTGCTTTCTAGCTTTCCCAGAAGATCTTATCAAAATGGGAATTTCTTATCTATGTCTTTTGTTCAGTTTTTCTTATCTTTTGGCATCTTCCCTTCTGTTTTCAAAATATGGTTATGTTCAAAGATAAAAATTTAAAATATAAAATTAAAATTTAAACCTTGATCCCTCTGTTCCTATAAGGCATTTTTTCCTCCCTTTTATAGTTAAACTCTTTTTTTTTTTTTTAGGTCATTACTCTTAGCCTTCATTTCCTTACCTCCCACTCACTTCTCAACCCCTTGCAATTTTGTTTACAGCATCATTGTATAGAAACTGCTCACTCTGCTACCAGTGGTATTTTCTCAGATTTCATACTTTTAACCACTTTTTATGTAATTGAGTAGCCCTTCCTTCTGGATCCTCTGGCCTTCCTTGGCTTAGATGAAACTCTTTTGTCTTGATTTTACTTGCATGGGTGTCTCCAAAGGCTCTGCCCTTAGTTTCCATCTCTATCATCATAATCCCTTTAGTTTTCTTGGGTTCAATTATCTATTAAATTCCAAATCTACATACTGAGTCCTAGTCTCTCAACTGAATTCCAAACAGCTATCACCTGCTAAATTTATCTTCCTAGCTGTACTGTCTGGAAGTGAACATGTCCAAAATAGTACCCATCACATTCTTTCTTAAACCCACCCCCTACCCCAGATTTCCTTACTTTTTGGATGTTACTACCATCCTTATAGTCACTCAGATTTCCAAACCCAAAATGTTCATCATCTATTTCTTTTCCATTACCTTTCATTTGCAATCAGCTCCCAACTCTTAAATACTACCTTCAGGGGTGGCTAGGTGGCTCAGTGAATAGAGCACCTGCCCTGGAGTTAGGAGCACCTAAGTTCAAATCCGGCCTCAGACACTTAACATAAAAACTAGCCACTTGACCTTGGGCAAGTTGATTAACCCCAATTGGCCTCCAAAAAAAAAAAGCAAAAAATTAATACAACCTTCAATTAAAATTTCTGTCACTTTTCTCTCTTCTTTATGCTCATATTGCCCTAATCAAATGTTTCCAAAAGAAGATTCTGTGTTAGTTTTTTATTTATTTAACAAATGCTTTATTAACTTCTGGTTTACATCATTCATTTCCACCAGATATTGAGTTACAACTTTTCCCCCATTTTTCTCTACCCACCACCCCAGAATAGCAGTCCCACTAGATATCCCCTCATCCAATCGCTCTCTCCCATATCTTCTCCCATACCCCCTTCAACTTTGCCATTAGGGCAAGGTGAATCTCTGAGCCCCAATGCCTGGACATCTTATCTCATAATTACATGCAAAATAGTATTAATGATAGTATTTATACACATTTGAAACATTTAATTTTAAGACTTCGAATTTCAGATCCATTCCCTTCCTTCCTTGTCACCCACTCCCTCTGGGAAGATAAGCAATTCAATATGTGTTGTACATGTATAGCTATGCAAAATATTACCATAGTAGATATATTGTAAAAGACTGCTTATATTTCCCTCTCACCCGTCCCACCCCCCACCTGGTCCATTCCCTACTTTGATCCTGTCCCTCTTCAAAAGTGAGTACTTCCACCCTCCCCTCCCCCTAGAATGCCCTCCCTTCCATCATTCCCCCTCTCATTCCCCTTCCCCCTACTCTCCTGCAGGGTGAGATATCTCATTTAGTATGTATGTCATTCTCTCCCTGAGCCAAATTCAATGAGAATAGGGTTTTGCCTTTTTTCCCTCCTGTTCTTCCTCTCCCCTGCAACTACTTCCCCTTGCCTCTTCTACATGAGATATTTTACCCTACCCTGTCTCCATCTCCTCTTGTCACTTTGCTCTCTCACCTCTTAACTTCACCCCTTAAGTATCATCCCTTCCCACCAAATTCAACCTGTGCCCTCTATCCATGTATATCTGTAAACATATATACCACACATTCACATATGTTTTCATATGTCCATATACCCTTCTTCAATTATTTTCATAATGAGAAAGGTTTCATCAGACACAGTTATTGTTTATCCATGTAGAAATGTAAATAGTTCGTCTTTGATACATTCCTTTTGATTTTTTTTCCCTGATTACCTTCTCAAGCATCTCGCTTCTTGTGTCTGAATGTCAAATTTTCTATTCAACTGTGATTTTTTCCTCAAGAATGCTTGAAAGTCCTCTATACCAATGAATGACCATATTTTCCCCTGAAACAAGATACTCAGTTTTGCTGGGTAGGTGACCCTTGGCTTCAATCCCATCTCTTTTGCCCTCTGGAATATCATATTCCATGCCCTTCGATCCCTCAGTGTAGAAGCTGACAGGTCCTGGGCTATTCTGATGGTGTTTCCACAATATTGAAATTGTTTCTTGATCAGCTATTGAAATTGTTTCTTGATCAGCTATTGAAATTTTCTCCTTGATCTGGGAGTTCTGGAACCTGGCTATAATCTTCTTAGGAGTTTTCTTTTTGGGATCCTTTTCAGGAGGCGATCAGTGGATTCTTTCAACCTCTATTTCCCCCACTGGGTCTAAAACATCAGGGCAATTTTCCTTGAGAATTTCTTGAAGGATGATTTCTAGGTTCTTTCTTTGATATGACTTGCAGGTAGTCCAATAATTTTTAAATTATCTCTCCTGACTCTATTTTCCAGGTCAGTGGTTTTTCCCATGAGATATTTCACATTGCCTTCTATTCTTTCATTTGTTTGGATCTGTTTAACAGCATCTTGATTTCTCATAAAGTCACTAGCTACCATTTGCTCCAATCTAACTCTGAAGGAATGAATCTCCTCAGTGAGCTTTTGAGATTCTTTTTCCACCTGGCAAATTCGTTTTTTTAAGCCATTCTTCTCCTCATTGCCTTTCTGAGCCTCTTTTGCCATTTGAATTAGTCTATTTTTTAAAGTGTTATTTTCCTCAGTCAGGCTGTTGACTGTCATTTCATACTTTTCTTGCATCTTTCCCATTTCTCTTCGCACTTTTTCCCCCCACTTCTCTTATCTGCTTTTTAAGGTCCTCTATGGCCTGTAGCCAGCTTGTATTTTCATTTGGGGCTTTTGGTGCAGGAGTTCTGACCTCATAGTCCTCTTCCTGTTCCAAGCTTTGATCCTCTTTGCCCCCAAAATAGGAGTCTAAAGTTGCATTTTTCTGTTTATTTTGTTTCCTTTGCCTAGGCATATTGCCACTTAATTACTTGATTTTGTAGCTTGTTGCCACAGTAGGACTCTGCCACCAGATAGGAGAGCTTCTGTCCAAAACGTGGGGTCTTCACAACTTCTGGAGTTTGGGTGGCCTCTATAAAGCCTCCACCTGCTCTGGCAAATTGGATACCCACCCCAGGCCTCCCCCCAAGACCACAATCCAGGTCCAAGCAGGTTAAAGCAAGAGTGAGTTACCCCCAGACTGATTGCTGGATCACTCTACAGTTCGCAGACCAGGAGCTGGAGCTGCCACTGCCACTGCAAAATGGCTTCTGTGCCACGTTTCCTCAGCAGCTTTTCGCCCCCAGGTGAGGAAACAGATGCATTCCCCAAATACTGGTCCCAAAGTCCATAGGGCACTAACCTCTCACTTTGTCCTAGGCATATCTGTGCTGATAATTTTGGAATCGCCACAGCTGCTGCTGTTCTGGCGTCCCTCTAGCTGGCTGCTGGACTGGCTGCCCTTGGGCTAAAACTATGGTTCATTCCTGCCTCAGCTCAGCTCCTAGAGCGCTGCACTGTGCTGCCTGCTCAGCACTGCCCGCCATCTTGGCTCCACCTCTCTTTGTGTTAGTTTTGAGGAGAAAAGATGTTAATTAGTGAGGTATCAGGGAAAATTTCACAGAAGTCCTGGCTGGCACTTAAGGTTTTCTTTGAAGGATACTAAGGCAATTCAAAGTATTGAAGTATATTCAAAGTATATTCAAAATAATGTGAGCAAGTATATGCAGAAGTGAAGGCTCAATTGGTGTTCAGAGACAGGGAATAGAGAATCTTTTAAATTGTTGATGCATAAAACATTGAGAAGGTATGGGATATCTGGAAGGGCAGGATGGCTTTCGATTAGAGAAAGGCCAGAATGCCAAGCAAGAGCATTTTAATTTTTGGGTTACACAAATGAGAGGCATTGAATATTTTTGCAATGCAGTGACATAATTGGATCTATTCCAAAGAAAGTTTATCTTCCTACCCCCACTTCCTGGCCATTGGTCACCTGGAAGGTTTGGAATGGGAAGGAAATGGAAGCCGGAATAAAATCAAAGGTAGGCTTTTTAGGATTAAACAGCTGATCATGTTGTAAGCACTCAGGAAAAAAGAAAATGTTAATGATTGAAAAAAAATGAAGATCATTCTAAATACTGGAGAAATATTAATTGTTCATGGGTAGGCTAAGCCAATATGATAAAAATGACAATATTATCTAAATTTATATATAACAAAATTCATCTAAAAGAACATAAAAGGAATCAATGAAAAAATGCAAAGAAAAGGGAGTCTAGCCGGATCAGATCTAAAACTATATTACAGAGTTGTAATCGTCAAAACAGTTTGGTAGTGGATAACAAATAGTGTGGTCAACCAGTGGAGCAAATTAGTACACAGTATATGGAAGCAAATAAACACAGTAACTATCTGAGAAATCCAAAGATCCCAACTATGCCCCCAAAGCTATTAATCTGCACATACCCATTGACCCAGCGATACTACTACTATACATCTATACTCCATAGAGATCAAAGAAAGAGGCAAAGGACCCATGTATACAAAAATATAGCATTGTTTTGCATTTTCAAAGAATTGGAAACTGAGGGGCATTATCCCTCAGTTTGGGAATGGCTGAACAAATCATGGTATATAAATGTGATGGAACACTATTTTGCTGCAAAAAATGATAAAGGTCTTGGTTTGTGGGAAGCCTTCTATGAACTGTTACAAAATGAAGTGAGCAGAATTAGAACAAGTTACACATTTACCACAACATTGTAAAGATAATCAGTTGTAAAAGACTTAGTAATGGACCAATGCACTTATCCTCTATCCCCTTTAATTCCAAAGGACTCATGTCAAAAATGATTATTCATCTTCAGATAGAAGACTTGATGGTCTGAGTATAGGTTGAAGCATTTTTTTCTCTCTCATTTTTCTTTTTCTTTTTGTTTTTCAGAATGCAGCTAGCAATGGAATTTGTGCAACTTTAAGTTTTAATGGGGTTTGTGTTTATTGCCTTCTCAGTGGATGCAAGAGGGGTGGGGAGAGGGAGTGAGAATTTGGATCTAAAAAGAAAATAAACAATTTTTTATAAATGGATGAAACAGTTCATTAACACACATTTCTGGTTTTGTTCCAGTCATTGCTCTAATCTCTGGGGATACATGGAAAAAAGCAGAAACAACTTTCTGACCTCAAGTCAGAATCTTATAGTCAAAGGGTAGAAACAGCACATGTATAAATTGGTAAATACAAGATAGATAGAAAATAGATACAAAGTAATCTGAGAGGGAGGGAATAGGAAAAGCATAAAGCATAAGGAAGGTAGCATTTGAACTGAATTTTAGAGAAAATCATGGATTCTGAGAGATAGAAGTGGTAAAGAGAAGCCAGGCCAGGCCAGAGGGATAGCCAGGATAGAGACAGGCAAATGGAAGAT
This sequence comes from Gymnobelideus leadbeateri, assembly GCA_011680675.1. Taxonomy (NCBI): domain Eukaryota; kingdom Metazoa; phylum Chordata; class Mammalia; order Diprotodontia; family Petauridae; genus Gymnobelideus; species Gymnobelideus leadbeateri. Next base: position 41,206 of record WOXC01009390.1, read on the forward strand.
GGAATTTTGGGTTGCCCATTGGATTGAGTGCTGTGTCTGGAGTCAGGAAGACTGGTACAAATCATGCCCAAGATAATACTTAATAGCTGTGTAACTCTGGACAAATCACTCAACTTCTGTTTACTACAATTTCCTCACTTGTGAAATGGGGATAATAACATAGCATCTATCTCCCAGGTTTGTTGTGAGGCTCAAATGAAATAATATTTGTAAAGTTTCTAGCACAGTACTTGGTATACAGTAGGTGTTATATAATGATGCTGATGAAGAACAGGATTAGGCTAGTATGGCCTAGACTCCAGCAGCAGAACAAAATGCAAGTGGGAAATATTTTACAAAATAAAAAAATAATATACCACAGATAATGTTAATATGTAGTTTTTGAAGTCAATATGATATGCTCAGGGATCCTTATGTATGGTTTAATTCTCCTGATTCTGTTTGAATTTGCCATAACTGTCTTAGACTACATGGAAAAAAGTAATTTCTGAGAAAACTACAAGACGTTAGTGTTGAGGAGAGGTTTGACACAGTTTTAAGTAATGAGATAGTTGATAAAAATATATTAGAAAAAGTTGAGTAGCTATAAGAAAGGTAGGAGGTAAAATGAAGTTCACCTTGTACCTTCCTTCAGCAATGTTTAGGGCCCTGTGGACCTTGTTTCCTTTCTTATAAGGGCTCAGCATGAATGCATTCTCACTTTCTGTCTTTTTATTTTTATTTTGGGGAAATTACATGACTACAGGGATGATGTTTGATTTTCAGGACGTTTGCTCTGCTGTACTCCAGAGAGCAGAACTAAGAGCAGCAAGTAGATGTTGCAGAAAGGGAACTTTAGGCTTTAGATGAGTATGTTTTTCCTTCCAACACAAGCTGTGTAAAAGTCAAATGGGCTGCCTTGACAGAGAGCTGATTCCCCTATTGTGAAGTTCTTAAAGAAGTCTATGAAGAGAAACATTATTCTAGAACTTTTGCTGTGTGTTTACTAAATGTTCCTCACTTTGTACCTTGTGCCCACCGTTTTCTATGAATCCTGTGTATGTTAATAGGAGCATTGCCCCAGGCTATTTTTATAACCACTTTATTGCTATGCCATCAGAGTGATTTCTTTTTTTTTTTTTGCAAAAAACTAATAATCTTATTGATTATGAATGAGAAGCAATTTGGTGATGGCTTGTGAGCAATAGCTATTGAAACTCAACCCTTCAGGGTTAAACCTAGAACTCTTGAGAGAAATAATGAGCTGCTTTCCAGGGTTCTACCCCATTGATGTGAATGAATGAAATTTTGGGAAGTGAGCTCTTGAAAGGGTGCTATATATGTGAAGCATATAACTTTGCAGCATTATGCAAATGTCAGATAATATTATAATGAGGAGCCATTATTTTCTTATTACTCATGCTTTAATTAATCTAAGGATTCTTTGATTTGTGGATACTTAATCATTGGGAAGCCACCAGACTCATGTTCTTGGATGCCTTATGGGCTTTGGAATCTTCATTGCAGAGAATATTGACCAAACTGTCCAAAAATCCAGGTGTGTGATAAATGGAATCAGTGTGTTTCCCCTTCCTCCCTTCTTTCTCTTCTTTACTCTGGGGTCTTCTCTCATGTCAGGCTCTTTAGATTTCATTCAGTTCATTTCACCAAACTACTTCATATTAAGGGCATTGCCTTGGGTAATGGAAATATAAAAAAGAAAAGCAATTCAGGTCTTACCCTCAAAAATTTATAATTATATTATAAATTTTATTATTAGGATTACTACAACAGGTAAAAATATAATTTCAAAATTCCCTTGGTACTTTATAAGATTAATGCCCTTGGATATTGTACAAAATTGAATCCAACCTTATACCAAATTATGTTCCAGAACAAATAGTTTTGCAGTGAGAGTATGGTATTTTGACATGAAATTATAAAACATCAGTTCAAAAAAATTTGGGGGGGAGGCTCATCTGTGTAGAGACTCCAAATTTAATTCTTATATTCTGTGGTATTTGGGCTGTAAAATATGAATTTGATCAGACTCCATTCTCTAAATATTCCCTGAATTTCCACATGGGCACAAAGATTGTCTTAAAGTATTGAGATATTAGGGGTTTTGTTTTTTTGTAAATGAGCAAATAAAATGGAACCTTATTTTAGATAGGCCTTTTTTTAGTCCTTAATTCTCTCTGTTAGACTTTCTCCTGCATAAATGTTTTGGTTGATACCTTGACTATTTGGAAGGTACTTTCTACTGTTTTCTTCTTGCTTGGCCCATTTGGAAAAATCAATCCAATTGAATTCAACAAGTTTTTATTAAGTGCCTACTACGTACAAGGTCCAAGGATTCAAAGAGAAAACCAAAATAGGCCCTTTCCCCAAAGAATTTACATGGGGGAGGGAGAAGAGAGGGGATTCAAAGAAAAGAAATAATTGTGTGTGTGTGTGTGTGTGTGTGTGTGTGTGTGTGTGTGTGTGTGTGTGAGAGAGAGAGAGAGAGAGAGAGAGAGAGAGAGAGAGAGAGAGAGAGAGATTACATACATGTGTGCCTATGTATAAAATTGTACATGGGAGGAGCATTTGCACCTGGATCAGAAAAAAACTTGGGTTAGATTGAGGTGGCCTCACAGTCTAGACTTGAAGGGAGTCAGATCATCTTAGAGGTGGAGAAGAGCAGGAATATTCCTAACCTAGAGGGAAGCCTATGCAAAGTCATGAAGGTAGAAGATAAAATGTCATATACAGGGAACAACAAATAGGTCTGTGTATTAGGGAAATAAGATATGTGATGAGGAGTAATGTGTGATCAGTTTGGAAATGGTAGGTAGGAGACAGATTTTATGAAGAATCTTCAATATTGAGCATGAGAGGTTGTACTTTATATGGGGGGCTGCTTTTATAGGGAACCACTATCTTTCCTCTAGTGGAGGAGAGACAGACTCAGGCCTATGCTTTAGGAAAATTATTTCGTTCTGGAAAATAAAGAAGGTAGGCAGGTAGGTAACAAGAGTTAATAAGTACTTTCTGTATGCCAGTTTTCCAAATGGAGGCCTCAGTAAGGATTTCACCAGTGGGAGAAAGAGGCCTACATGGTGGAGGGAAAATCCAAGGTCAGGACATCCCAGAAGAGTGGATCAGATGTCTGATGATACTGGGCCATGAATGGCTGTTGTCATTCTAGCCTGGGCAAGATGGCAAGAGAAAAAAAAAACTAACCCAAAAACTTGTGGGAAGAGCTAACTCATCTTTGGCCAATGAAGTACAATGAATTCCATTTCAGTAAGATGTGTTGTTATTATTCTGCAAGAAATACTTGAAAGAGAGCCTTTGAATGAGTCTTTTCTTTCTAGCTTAAACATTTAACCCCTTAAAGTACAATGGTAAGAATGTGCCAGTATTATGATTTTGATAGGAACAATAGTTCAATGTCTTCAGCAAGCTGTCAAGATATTTTCATTGATTTTGTATTAATATTGGAGCAAAGACAGTCATTTTTAGTGCTTTTGCAGCTGTAAAAACACGCCTATTACAAAAACAGTCTAAACTGTATCACAGGGTTCCTGGTGCCAGCAGCATTTTAATGCTTCATTATGGACCCAACATTTAAAACATCTGTCCTTCATTTAGCATATTATAAATAAGGGTTTTTTTTTGTATAGCACAGACAAAATTAGAAGGATTTACACAGAGATGATGTTTCTATAGGTGGGTTGGTAAAAGGGACACATTTTCTCTGAAAAAAATTATTTCTTAATATTTATAGCATTTGGGTTGGTATTCTAGTATCTCCCATAAAAGTAAGCCATCATCTTACAGAAATGACCAGTGGAATCCATGGTTATGACAAGAAAATATTTTTAAAGCTTTCCTGAAGGAATACATTTTATAATCATCTTGGAAAAAAGGAATAAATAGGAAAGGAAGGTAGGTCTGCCATGTTTTGCTCTGGTTTTCTTTTTTGACCCTCTTTGTTTGATTCTCTCCCTGAGAATCTGGTACAGTGATTTGTACACATTCACTCCCTACATATTGTCTGCAAACTCTTAACTGGTCAGGAAGTCACAGCTTCCAGGGAATAAATGTGTTATGCTGTTGGTGAATTCTGATGGACTAAACTAACTTACAATGTAATGTACAATTTTTGTTATTTATTTCCATAGGAAAACTCCTCACTGGAAAGTTATTTTACAGACTTGATTATATGAAAAAGTAGTATTCTGTTAGTGCTGACCATTTCTTTAGGTCCTTGAACCTTATGGTTTCTTCATCAAATTATACTTGTTATTTTAAGTATGTATGATGTGGTAGGATTGCACACTCACTTTACATGTGCAGCTTACAACCCTCCCAACTCTTCAGTAAAAAACAAAAACAAACCCAGGTATTTTCACTCTCATGTGTCCTGTCCCCCTTTTTCAGTCTGATGAATCTTATGGACCCCTTCTTAGAATAACATCTTCATGATCATGAAATAAAATACACAGGATAAAAAAGGAAACCAATCAAACTGAAATAGTTATTAAAATATGTTTTTAAAAATTTCCCAGACCCCAGGTTACAATTCCGAATGTAGATGGTCATTGTGAATTACTGTGGCCAAACATAATCCTCACTTAAGTGGGGGTCCCACATTAAGGTGCTGAGCTTTTTTAAACCTGGTTAGACTGATTCCCAGGAAACAGTTAATATGGTCCATTGCTGGGACTAGAAGCTTTTCAAGCTTGGTAGGGCCTATTCAAGTTTGCACTGTACTAGCACAGTCTTCTAAGACCTCCAAATCCTCATAACTTGTCCAAATAGGATTTCAGTCCTGCTTTCTTTTTTGGCCCTGAAATGTGAGTCACAGTCCTCAATGTAATGAAGGTCAGCACCCACTCAGCAACTTCTTGACTTAAGACAGTTGACTGTGGAACTGAGAAGAAATGTGATTTACCCAGGGTGACAAAAGCAGTATTTGTCATAGGCAGGACTTGAACTCGGGTCTTGCTGGTTCTCTTTCCATTACTCTCTACTATCTTTCTTAGTCCTGTTTATCTGGATAAAACTTCCTTGCACCTGATACTATTATTCATAAGTTCAAAAGTGTTTTCCCATATCAATTTTATGGGGGATAACCGAGGACTAGGGAAATGAATCTATTGAATATTTGAGATGGTCTGACCTTTGCAGAGATTCCCCTCAGGGAAAATTACAGGGCTCTAAGAATGATTAAAATATTTGAGAAACTTTGTAGCAGAACTGACTTTTTCTGGGATAGAAGTACACCCATTCTTTGGTAATTATAACAGTGTTTAAGATTTCAGAATCGGCACAGAGCATAGATGAAGCCCCTCTTTATACTATGTTTCTTTGAATCAGCAGCTCTTATCATGCGGTGTGGCACATAGAAAATGCTTAATACATATTTTTGATTGATTAATATAAGTTTGTAGTTAAGTCTAAGGCACGTCTTCAATTTTCTCTTGACCTTTCCTTCCATGAGTGGTTCAGTTCTCTATGGAAAATAATTTCTAAGAATGCAACAGAAGTCAGCTTTTCTTTATGTAGAGATAAAACATCTGGAAAAAATATAGACAGAAAGTAAATAAGATATAAATAGAGAAGGAAATTGTAGGGGGTAGTGGTGCTAGTCAGCCAGACAGCTGAGAGGGTGGGAAGGAGATAACTTCATTATGTCCCACAGTGTGGCAAGTACATGTATATCTGGCAGACAGCAAATATGGTTCAAGTAGATCACTCCTTAAGGGGAGCAGTGAGCCACATAAGGGTCAATCTAGTCATGATTCTATTAGGTTTGGGGTAGCAGTGCCCCCTTGATAATCTCTTATCGCTGGTGTCCTTAAATCACTACACCTACCTCTGCAGAGAGTCAGAATTCCCCTTCTCAGTCCAGCTTCCATGTCCATGATGCTTCAGTCTCTCCCCCATACCTACTCATCTTGGGCTGGGGTTGTGGCAGTGGGCAGGGGGATGGGAGGAAGGAATCCTCTCCCATAAATCCCTTTGCCAGTAAGGGCTTTGCAGAGGACTTTCAAGAAACAGTGCTTTGGAATTGTGAGTAAAAATGAAAGAATCATGAGAGCTGAGGGATGATGTCTTTGGGAAGAAAACTGGGTTTGCTTCTGTCTTCAGTTTTGTTGTTGTTCCAGTCAAGTCTGACCCTTTACAACACCATTTGGTATTTCATGGAGAAGATACTGGAATGATTTGCCATTTCCTTCTTCAGCTCATTTTACAGATGAGGAAACTGAGGCAAACAGGGTGATGCGACTTGCCCAGGGTCAAACAGGTAGTAAGTGTCTGAGGTCAGATTTGAACTTACAGAGATGAGTCTTCCTGTCTCCAGAAACAGCACTTTATCCATTGTGTCACCTAGCAGCCTGTTATTTGCACTTGGCAGCATAGTTAGTGTCAAGCAAATGAGAGGTATTTAATAATGACTGTTACTTAATCTGCCTCAACTGGAGGCAATGCTTTCCAAATCCGTGAGGACTGTAAGTGTACATGTATAGGGGGCAGGGAAAGGAGGTGTATTTCAATTACACTTGCTAAGACCCTGGTGTATTCCAGTATCATTGGAGGTAGAGGGGGAACTCTGTAGTCCAGAATTTTCCTCCTCACTCCATCCCCTTCCTCCAAAACACTTAACTAGTTGGGTGGGTCCTTTCATTGAGGGTGGGAGTTGGAGAGAAAACAGGTTTTAGCCAGCTTTTAGAAACCTAGAATCATGGCATATGTCATCCAACTTTACCATTTTGTTGGTGAGGATATGGGACCCAGAGAAATGATGAGCTCCCCAGGATTGTATAATCAAAGGCATAACAGGACTGAGAATCCTGAAATACTGATTCTTGGGGCTTACTGGTCTGCCATGAATCTTCTTTTCATGGCATTTCCATCTCTTTCAAGGCCTTGAATCCCTTCTGTGTTCTTTCCTTACCTGAACTTGATCTGACCACCAGGGAGCAACTCTGATGAAATTTGTTCACTTGGAGAAGAGGCAGACAAGGATGGGAAGCTGGGTGGAGATGTGGACAGCAGTCTTTTTGTTACTAAATCTTCGCTGAGCACTGTGGGTGAATCCATACTTGGGCTTTGATATGGCAGACAGAAACTCTATGACATTTCAGTTATGATAATTGAAAGGAAAGCACTATTTAGGGTCATTGTTGTTTGTCCTTCATTCTTGAAGAGGATCATGATATCAGGAAGGTGATACCATAACTTGCAATTGAATTGGATTTAAGTGAGGATGGGCTGGGCTGTTACCAGCCTCACTTTCTCCTCCAGAGCCATCTGGCTGCAGTGACCAGATATTGATCATGGGAATTGAAGATTTGGGGTACCTTCTATGGAGGGACAGACATTATGAATAGAAGCTACTGAAATAATAGTTGTATAAATACTTGATCAGTCAGAAAGTTGTACATGGATTAAGTATGAGAATGATGACAGTATGTTTTGTATACTCCCTTATTGTACCCTTGTGATATGGTGAACTTTGTTGACTTTCTGCCCCATTTCAAGTGTATTCTTTGGCAAATGAAGTCTTATTCAGAGCACTTCAATTTTAGAAGTATTTTTTTTTTATAAGCAATTGGGGTTAAGTAACTTGCTCAAGGTTACACGGCTAGTCATTATTTGTGTGTGGGTGCTCATTTTCTGAGGCCGGATTTGATCTCGGGTCATCCCAACTCCGAGGCCGGCGCTCTTACTCACTGCGCCACCTAGCCGCCCCTTTAGGGCAATTGGGGTTAAGTAACTTGCCCAAGGTTACACGGCTAGGTTTTTGTTTTGTGTGGGTTAAGTGTCTGAGGCTGGATCCAAACTCAGGTCCTTCTGACTCCAGGGCAGGCGCTCTATTCACTGCGCCACCTAGCCGCCCCAGAAGTATTTTTTTAAAATGTCTAGTTAATGTGCCCTCTATAAGCCCATTACATTAGTTGTGACACACTGTGCTCCCCAGATATTCTTAATTACCTAATGGTAAAGAAGGTAAAATTCACTCATATTGCTGTTTTTTTGGGGGGGTGTGGACCTCTATAGGAAACTCTTATGGGGTATCTCCTCTATCAATAAGGTTTATAGTTTTAATTCATTGTCTGGGGAGCACTGAGGGGTTGAGACTTACCTGGGATCATACAGCAAAAAGTCAACTAGAAATCCTGAGAGAAATTAAAGGGAGGCTGATTTCTTTTATCTTTTTTTAAGAACTTCAAATATTATAAATAAAATTAGAGCACTATAGGAAAAAAAACTTGAAAAGAAATGAGATCTTTGGAGGAAAATCTTGAAAGGAATAAGTTAGAGAAGAAAGACAGAGCTAAGGTGAAGGAATTTATCCCACATAATCAAAGTGTGCAAATAGAAGATTATAACTTCAGGAGGTGGGGAGAGCTCATGTCTCTCAAAACTTCCTTTCATATCAATGGCTCTAAGAAGGATAAAATATACACACACAATATTTGATGAAAAAATAGAGTTTGATAAGCTCTCCAGTGAAAAGAGGAGGGAATGGGGAGAAAGGAGATTAGTCAATTAGTCAAGCCTGCCCCCTTTTAAACAAGGGGTTGGAAAGCCTAGAGAAAAAAGGAGAAGAAAATAGGATAGCATTAAATACACAATTAACAACCATCACTGAGGATGTGAGTGCATGACCATGGAAGAAGAGGGCACAATGGATAAGAAATTCAATGATGTTTGTTTGTTTAATGGGAAAGACCCTTGAAACAAAGAGATACAGGGTTAAAATGTGGGATTAGAGTAAAATCCATTATGCTTCAGGTAAGATTTTAAACAAAAAGCATGAGTAGCAATAATGATGTCAGAGAAGGCAACAGCAAAAATTGACTCCATTAAAAGGGATAAACAAGGGAATTGCATTATGCTGAAAGATTTAATAGATAACGAATTAATATTACTTCTTAACATATGCAAACTGAAGGGAATAGCCATTACTTAAAGGAAAAATAAAGGAATTACAGGGAAATATAGATAATAAAATTACATTGAAGTGGGGGCCTCAATGTATCCCTTTTAGGCATAGATTAAATCCAACCAAAAAATAAATAAGTTAAGACAGTTTTAGAAAAATAGACATATTAGAACTCTAGAGATTATTGAATGGGAATAAAATGAATATATACATTTCTCAGTTATGCATGGTATGTTTACAAAAATTCACCGTATATTAGGGCTTTGAAACAAATCTTGTTGTTAAACCTTTTCAGTCATGGCTGATTCTTTGTGATCCCATTTGTGGTTTTCTTGGAAAAGATACAAGAATGGATTGCCATTTCCTTCTCTAACTCATTTTACAGGTAGTTATCAGGGTTAAGTGACTTACACAGGGTCATGACTGATAACCACAATACAATAAAATTATATTTAATAAAAGTCTATTGGAGAAAAGAGCAAGAGCTATTTGGAGATACAAGTAAATTAATCCTAAAGAATTGGTAGGTCAGAAAATCAATCATAGAAATAATAATGAAAAATGAGAAAACATTAAAAATCTTTGAGAAACAAACAAAAGCAGCCCCCAGCAGAAAGTTTATTTTTCTGAACACTTTCATCAAGAAATGAAAGAAAATAGAGATCAGTGAGTTGGGCATGGGACTTAAAAAAAAAACAACCCAACAGCCTTAGAAAACCATCCAGTCTTAAATCCCCAACTAAACACCAACATAGAAATTCTGAAAATAAAATGATGAACAAAAATAAAAGCAAGAAGACCACTGAATTAATAAATATTTAATTTACTTCTTTAAAAATAGAGAACAAAATTATCAGTATTAAAAGGGGAAAAAAGAGAAATCACAGCAAATGAAGTAATAACAAAAGTTATTAGAAGTTACTTTGCCTAAAACTATGTACCAATAAGACTGACAAATTTAGTGAAATGGAGAAATAGTTAAAAAAAAAAACATAAAATGCCAAGATTAACATAGCAGAAGAAATTGAGAATTTAAGTACCGAATATCAGAAAAATAAACTGAAAAAAACAAAAAATGAACTCCCTCAAAAATATTGGTTCTATATTGATTTCCAAGTGTGTTCTATTTAAAGAAAAATTCATTTTAATTTCAAATAATATATTTGCAATAATAAAATAAATTATACAAATTCTTTCTATGATAAAGTTTTCTTTATATTTAAACTGATGAGAGTAAGGATAGAAATGAAATAATAAATCAGTGTTTTTAATGAAAATCGGGGCCAAATTTTAAAAAATCAAACACTAGTAAAGAGATTATATTAACATTTCAAAAAGATTGTTCCCTATTAGGTCTACCAGTAATAAAATATTGATTCAAAACTAGGAAAACTGGATTCAACTAATTATAACAATAATTGCTTCATTATAGCAATAGATGCCCAAAAAAACCCCTTTTGACAAAATATAACAACCATTTCTATTTAAAAATCACATTAGAAAAAACCAGTTTGCTAAGCAGTATCTACTTTGCTAAAAAGCAAGAGTCAAAATTGTAGGTAATGGAAATCAACTATGGGCCTTTCTGGAGAAATTAAAGGCAACAAAAGAATGTCATTTCCACTACTATTATTTGATAATGTGTTAGAAAGGCTAGGTTTATAGAAATCCATCTTGCTCTAATAGAAAGTTGGGGGGGGGGAAGGATATAAGAGAGAGCAGATTGGGGGAAGGGGTGTTAAGTAGGCTCTCTGTCTTGGGGTGGGGGTAGGGAAAAGATGGGGAGAAAATCTGTAACTCAAAATCTTGTGGAAATGAATGCTGAAAATGAAAAATAAATAAAAAATAAAAGCTAGGTATAGCAATAAGACAAGAACACAATACTGGAGGAATAAGCATAAGCATAGGCAAAAAAAGAAAAAAAATATTACTTTTTTTGCAGATGATGTCATCTGCAAACCATTATATAATGGTTTACTTAGGGAATCCTGATGAGTCAACTAAAATTTGTTGAAACAGCAACTTCAGTAAAGTCTTGGGATACAAATCATCAGCATTTACACATATTGTAAACAATGTATTAGAACAAGAAAGAGAACTTTAATTTAAAATAATTACAGACTGTATAAAATATTTAATTGTTTACCTACCAAGATACACAATGAACCCCTAAGATTAAAACTAGAAAACGATCGTTATTGAAATAAAGACAAATAATTATACAAATATCTGTTGCTTTTGTGTGCAGAGCCAATATAACAAAAATACAAAACAATTTAAATTAATTTATATATTTAGTACCATAAAATCAGTCAAATTGTTAAAGGATAACTTTATAGAACTAGAAAGAAATAACAAAATTAATCTGGAAAACAAAAGTTTAAAAATCTAAACAACTTTTTTAAGTGAAAAGAAAATGTGAAAAATATGCTTGTGCCACATGAAAAAAAATGCTTTGAATGAACAATAATTAGAGCAGTGGAAATAAAGACAACTTCAAGTTTCATTCTCACATCCATTACTTAGAAAAAAATATTTTTTAAAAAGTAACATGACAAGCATTGGAAAGGCTATGGAGAAAAATTTCATTTATGCATTGTTGGTGGAGCTGTGGATTGTTCCGGGCTTTCCAAAAAAGCATTTTGGAGCCATGCCCACAAAGTCACTAACTTGTGAATAACTAGTAAAGCCTCTGCTACTCTTGCATGCAAAGAAATCAAAGAAATAGGAAAGGGAGACTATATGTGCAAAAAATATTTATAATAACTCTTTAAGATGACAAACAGCTGGAAACTCAGGGGATGCCTATATATTGAGAAACAGATGAACATTTTATGGCGTACAAATGTAATAGAAAGGAAGGAATTTATGGTTTCAGAAAAAAATCTGGGAAGACTTGTATGAATTGATGAAGAGAAGACTGTAAATATCCAGGAGGACATTGTATAACAATAACGGTATCATAAAGACAAGTTCATGAGACTTAAAATCTTTACTTCATGCAGTGACCAGCCATTAATCCAGAGGATCAAGGATACCTACATTACCCACCCACCTTCTGATAGAGATGTGACTGCTTCAAGATATAGAATGAGACATTCATTTTTGCATATGGACAATGTGGTAATTTGTTTTTCTTGAAGTACATCTTAAAACAGTTTTCTCTTTGTTTAATGGAATAGAAGGGAGAGAAAAGAAATAGTTATTAACTAAAAAGGAATTTAAAATAAATTTTTAGGTTTTTTTTAGAATGTCTTTATATCAGAAGTGGTAAAATTTAGAAATTGTTTTTCTAAGAGATTATCTAGTATAACTTCCCTAATTTCACAGATGTAGAAACTGAGTCCCAAAGAGGTAAAATTACTTTTTTTTAACAGTAAATGCTGAACTATTAAAGTAATTGATGCCTTAAGTACTTTAGTGATTTTGGATCTCAATAATTGAGGGTATTCCATTGACCATTATGGTTTATGGTCTATCCATTTCTTTCCATCTTGTGTATTGATTGTTGAGTTTTTTCTGAAAGATTTTCCCATAGTTGTTCTATCCAACATATTAGAAGCCTTTCTCAAGGTCCTTTTTATAGTTAGAAAGTATGGAACTTGGGCTGTCTATCCATCTGTGATCCCTTGTTCACATTATCTCACCAGGCCACATAATTTTCTTTTTGTAAAAATAATTTTATTAGTACTTTGATTTATTTATGTCATCGGAATTCCATCCATTAAGCCTCTCTCTCCATTCCATATAAAAGATAGTTTCTATAAAGAAAAGGAGAAGATAAAAATCAGCAAAATTGCATAATACATTAGAGAAGTCTGAAAACATGCAATGTACACTTTTGGACCTCTCTCCTCTGTAAAAAAAAAAATAAAGTAGGGATGTATTCCTGTATCTCTTCTTTGGAACCACATTTATTGCATGTAATTTCGAAATACTCATTGTTGAATACTTTATGGTTGTAGTTTTTTCCATTTACAGTGTTTTAGTTATTATGTATGCTTTATTGGCCCTGCTTTTTGCATTTTCCATCAGATCATGTGAATTTTCCCATCCATTTCTTACAGGACAGTATCATTCCATTCTCTTCGTATTCCACAATTTTTTTGCCATTTCCCAATTGATGGGCATTTACTTTGTTTCCTATTATTTGCTATCACAAAAAGTGCTGTGATAAATATTTTAGTGTATAGGGGGATTTTCTTCTTGTCATTAGCATCCTTGGAGTATAAATCTAGTAGTAGAAGTTACTTCCTAATGGGGAATGTAATCTGAGAGGGGAAGATATTGGTAATTGGAAAGACTGGGAAAGGACTCATCCCAAAGATAAGCTGAGACATGAATGTGGCTGGTAAGCCAAGAGGCAGATGTGAGGATGGGGAGGGAATTCCATGGATATAGACTGTCAATATAATGCACACACATAGGAGATGGAGTCTTGTATGGGAGGACAAGCAAGTGGGCTAGTCTTTTTAGACTACTTGGAGGGGTTCGAATGTTAAGAAGGCAGACATATAGGAAGAGGCGATGACATTGAATAGCTTTTTTAAAGGCCTATGTTCTTTATTAATCAGGATAAAGAAAAGGGAATACTTTGAATTGTTGAGGTCCTGAGTTTTCTTTTGTAGTCATTTTGTAGTCTTTTGTAGCCATTAGGGAGAAGGGAGATATCTCTCTGAAAGAGATAGTACAGTCAAAAGAAGCATCAGCAAAAAGAAAAGGAAAGAAAAAATGTCAGAGGATAAAATAGAGTCAGTTATGTTATTCTATAAATCCACTTTCAACAAAGGAAAGAGACATTTTGCTGAGACATCAAATAGTAAAAAATAGCAATTATAAAACAAAATGGGAGTTAATTATGGCAACTCTTAACAGGCTAATTTTAGCTCCTAAAAATACTCATTCAACACTATGCAAAAATACCAGTTAATAAATCTTGCAACTTTCTTTATCACTTAAAACCTACCAAATATGACTTGTCCCTATATGCCCTATAGTTACCCTCTGGGTCATCCCACTCTAAGGGCGCATCTCCCTCTTGGGGTTACTGAAGAAACCCTGTCCTGAGGATCGCTGACTGTGCATGATTAACCATAGAGAATGTATTCAGGTCAGAATGTATGCTAGGGCTATGAGCAAATTATCTGGGACACCCTAAATTGGGAGTAAATATTGATCACTGCTGCTTTGATCAAGCCTGAGGAGGCTGCTGTGTTCACCTCGTTTCTCTTTGGAGGGATACCTCTTTCATTGGAAGCTCAGTATCATCTGATCCCAAAACCAAACTAAAGGAGACCTGGAGCATTCTGGGTACCTTCTATATGTCCACTCCACAATTTAGCAGTGGGTAAAGTGTGCAGCTGGGTAGGTGGCAAACTTGGGAGCTAGAGATGCTTATTTCTGTTTCTAAGATCCACTGTTTGAGAGCTAAGCGCTCCCCAAAGCAAGTTAAGTCCCAGGTAATCACATTCTTAGGGCTTCTTACAGTTTGGATTAGGAAGAGGTGTTCCAATCAGTCTCACCTAAGCCAAAGAAAATGAGAGAGGGTTAGGCAGTCTTCAACTGCAGTTGAACTGAGTGTGTTTTGGAAGAAGAGTCCATCTTGGTTATAAATCATTCATCAACCTAGTGATGTCATTAGCCAATGGCATTCTCAAAAGAGAGCCTTCTGTTGTCCAATGGAATCATATGGTGGTTTGGGTCTGGGGTCTTTTTTTTCTTCTCCAGGCTTCTTTAAAGTCATTTCCTATACTAGGTGGGTCTCACGGTGAGAACCCAGATCCAAGTTCTCATGCATAAATGTAGACACCTATATGTTCCTCCTCCCCACCCCCCTGAAGAGGACATTATATCTAAACTTAGTTGCAATAGGAAGCCACTGGAGTTTGGCAGTTATAAGGAAGGTAGTTTGGAGTGAAGGGAGTCTGGAGACAGGGAGTCCAATTAAGCTGTTAGTAATGATAGTTCAGGTGAGAAGTGTCAGGAGTCTGAACTAGGGTGTTGATTGTATCAGTGGAGATATGGAGAAATTTATGAGAGATGTTGTGATCATAGAAACGAGATTTAGCAACTGATTGGATATGAGGGATGATTTAGAGAGAAGAGTTGTAAGATTTTGACTGGGAGGTGTGTAGGGTCCTCAGCAGTAATAGAGGAGGTCAAAATAGGGCAGAATTTGAAGGGGTGGGGTAGAGGTAGAAGATACTGAATTCTATTTTGGACACAAATTTTAGATGCCTAGGGAGACACTTAGTCGTCACTCAGTAGTTGGTGGTGTGGGATGGAAGCCCCAGAAAGAGAATAGGAGAGAATATAGAAATCTGGGAATCATTTATATTAGATTATCATTATACCCATGAGGGTTGATGAGATCTCTAACTGTAAGAGTATAGAGGGAAAAGAGAGGGGAGAGTCCAACTTATAGCCTTGGAGAAATCTTATGTTTAGAGGCAGAGGGACACCAGAAAAAAAGCATCTATCCAGTAGAGGCCTCTTGCTATCTGATTTTCCACTGTGCTCTCCCCCAACCTCTTCCCCCTTTTCTCCATTCAGGACAGTTGCTTTCCAAACCAGAGGCAATCCCCACCCAGAATGTTAGAACTCCAACCTTTGGTAGGACAAACTGTCCTGATTATTTAGAATTCACCTAACCAGCTATATCTAGCCAGCTCTAGAGCTCCCTTCAAATTCCAACTTTCTATCCTTTTAACAGGGAGGCAGGGCTTGTCTGAACTATTTCCTATCTAGAGGGTGTGGCAATTGCTTGACCTATGCTCCACTCATAATCCTTCTAACTCCCCTAAACCAAACTCTCCTACTTGAATGCTAAGCCTATTACTGTGATTAGCAGAGACGGTTTTCTTTTTATATTTGCAGTGCCCAGCATTTAGCTTAATGCCTGACACCCAGTGCGGCACTTGTTTTAATTTATCTCACTTATCTCTTTATTGACTTGGAGTCATTTGTGAGTTTGGTTCTCTGGAGATTGTGGTGTTTCTGTCTACAGTTATCACTTCCACATTGTGACTTTCCCCATTGCAGTTTCGTTATACTGAAAACTGCCATAAGAAATTAAATGGGAATTTTGGGGGAGTTTTCTGGAGGCAGCACATGACATGTGAAGGCCAGCAGATAACACAGGAAATGTATTTTTTTTTTACTTATCATTGACCTACACGTAGCCTAGGAACAAAAACTTTACCCAAATTTTACAATAACATCTTGTAAACAGTCCAAAAAAGAAAAAGAAAAAAAATCAGACTTCTTTTCTGGTACAAAGTGAGGACCAAGACATTTTACATGGCTTTTCCATTTTGCTGAGGTGCCACGCCCCTAACTCCATCAGTGTGGAAGGGATAACTGTCTAGTGCCTATCTATCATGTACATTGATCTTCTCATGTACCATTGCTAGTTCCTTTAAAAGCAACAATTGTTTATGAGGTTTGCCAAAGTAGACTCAAGCATATGTTGAAAATTTATACAATACTTTAAATTATTCCCCTCCTTTTTAACAAATTCCAGTCCCAGACAGCATGTGGAAAACCACTTAATACACAAAAGCATAGTTACTAAACAGAACCCTAGTGAATCCAAAAAAAGATAGTGAATTTGCCAATAAAATCTTCCAGGGTTTGGGAAAATTTGAATTGTTAAATGTTGTTGTTCAGTAATTCCAGTCATTCTAACTCTTTGTGACCACACTTGAGGTTTTCTTGGCAAAGATCCTAGAGCAGTTTGTCCTTTCCTTCTCTAGGGGATTAAGAGGTTAAATGACTTGCCCAGGGTCACACAGCTAGTAAATGTCTAAGGTGATGTTCGAACTCAGGTCTTTCTAATTCCAGGCCTAGAGTTCCGTCCACTGCACTACCTAGCTTCCCAAATTGTAATATATCTTCCATTAAAGAGAGGCCCTGAAAGCTCATTTAGGTACAACAATAGATATATTTGCCATTTTAGTTTATTTCCAACATGTTCAGTATATACTAGATTATACACAACGAAATCTTGTTTCAACAGATTGGAAAATTGCTTCTCAAAACTGGTAATGAAAGCAGGCGAATTGGGAGATTAGTTTTTAGGCAAGACAGTAATGAAGCTTGAACTAAAAGAGTTAACTCTCAAGTTTAGTATGAGCTGTGTTTACTGAGCTTTTTCTGCTGCTGCTTCTTAATTGGCACCTCAAATTCTTTACTAATTAATGGGATGGGAAGGGTCAGGTGGCGCCATTCTATTTTGATAATCCTTGTCAGCAGTCTGTATAATCTCCTTGTTTAATTATAACAAATGTGCAACAGGGGTGCATGAACTTTCAACAGCTTCTCCCCCTCATCCCCCCAGTTCACTGGGCAGAGATAATTTTGCACCACAATGTGCAGTCCATTTTGTTGCATATACAAAGCCCATTTTTGTAAGCTTTTATGCATTATCGCTTCTCTAAAAGTGGGAGTCACTAAAGATATGCCTGTATGTGTCCCCTTCAAACTGGGAATTTGTTAAAACATCCAGAAGTATTAAAAAAAATAACTCACCCATGTTCAACTCTGTGTGTGTGTGTGTGTGTGTGTGTGAGAGAGAGAGAGAGAGAGAGAGAGAGAGAGAGAGAGAGAGAGAGAGAGAGAGAGAGAGAGAGAGAGAGAGAGAGATTTAGCTTAAATAGCAGCATTTAATTTTAAGAGTACTTAATGACTGAAAATATTGCTCTAATGTTTTCTCTGGAAGGAAGAGTCTAGGCAGGAAGTCAAAATAAACTGAACCAATTTACTTAAGAATTTGCAAGTTTCAGCTGTGAAGAGAAGAGATAAATGATTCTTGGGGGGCATAGATATACACTGGAAGGGTGTTTTTTGTTCATTCCAGTTTTAAGGAAACTCAAAATTTTCAGCTTTGGAGGTGGGGTTAGGATAAGAAGAAATTCAAAGAGCCAACATTTTGGTGGTAGGTGGAGTATCATGGGAAGGTTTCTTACATAATCCAAGCAATGGACTTATTTATTTTGGGGGGGGAGGGAAAGAAGCCAAAAAAACACCTTCCTGGCCCGTTTTACATTTAAACTTTGTGGAAAGGAAATAACACCCAATTTATAAGAAATCCAACTTAAACAAACAGGAGCTATGATAGGAAATAGCACTAAGGCCAATTTCTAAGGCTTGGTTTCACATTCATTATTCAGATAAAACTTGCTGTGCTTAGTCCTCATAGTTTGAGATCAACCATAGCCAAAATATACCCTTCCACCAATCCATCAGAGGAGAGCTCTGAATTGCTTGGTGTTTAAACAAACAAACAAAAAAGGAAGCAGGCATAGAAAGTTTAAAACTACCAGAAAACTTGTTCTGTACAGGTATTGTCAAGATGAAAGGTCTATATTCCTATAGAATTTGAATTATTATTAATCTTTTTAAACTATGTTTAAAAGTATCTCATAATTGTGATTTATTCATTTTAGAGCCCACGGAATATTTGTTTCTCATCCTCTATTTGGATAGGCATATGGATGAGAGACGACATCTGTGATTTCATTTATGTAGGGAATGCTCAGATAAGGAAAATCTCTTTCACAATACAGGGCAGCATCTTTCTGCAATTTTATAGGTTTAGTGAGTTGCCTAGAACACTGAGATGTAAACTTTACATTACAGTAAAAAAAAATTGTTCTCTTGGTTCTGCTTATTTCATTCTTCATCATTTCATGCAAGTCTTTCCATGTTTTTCTAAGATCATAGAGGTGGTCATTTATTTTAGCACAGTATAATTCAGTAACAGTCACCACACCTTGTTCAGCCATTCCCCA
Source organism: Gymnobelideus leadbeateri (assembly GCA_011680675.1). Lineage (NCBI taxonomy): Eukaryota > Metazoa > Chordata > Mammalia > Diprotodontia > Petauridae > Gymnobelideus > Gymnobelideus leadbeateri. The sequence continues at coordinate 59,920 of WOXC01009390.1, forward strand.
ATTGATGGACATCCCTGCAATTTCCAGTTCTTTGCCACCACAAAGAAAACTGCTATAAAATAGGTTCTTTTTCTTTTTCCTTAATTGTCTTTGAAAGCAGACACAGTAGTGGTATTGCTGCATTCAGAAAAATAACTAGATAGTGTGTATAGAATAATTTTACAGGCACACATGCACACATATACCTATTTGTGTCTAATGATAGCTGTCTCTGGGGCGGGGGGAGAGTGGGTGTAGAGAAGGAAAAAATTTACATAATAATTTTGTTTATTTGAAAGAAATAGCAAGTTGTTCAGAATAGATTTGTAGTTTCATGTACTTTTTATTATACTTTATTATGGAAATGCTTATTTTATTCCATAAAATAAAACAATTTTGTTTGAAATACTAACCTTTACTAATGAATTACCCTCCTGGAAAAAAAGGTGGCATTGCTCTTGTGAAATGCTAGACCTTTCCAAAGTGTGTGTGGTGACGGAAGAGGGAGGTTTGCACACATGCATATTTGGGGGAATTGGGCTACAGATTTAGTTCCAGTGCCTCAGCAAATAACGTTCATAATTTGTCACCTTTAAATAGTCTCTCTTTAAAATCAATCATCTGTGAGCTATAAAAATGAAAAAGCAAACAGTTTAACAAAGAATAGTAGAAGTCATAGGAAAGAGTTAATTTGAGAAATTCTAGCTCCTACCTTTGTGACTGTTTCATGAAGTTCCCACTATGTTTATATTTGAAATGGAAGAAAGTACTTACTTGACCTGGAAAGAATGCAATGTGCCCAGCACAGGGTGCTGTGTGTTCTAACATGTGCTCTTGTGTTTTTAAAGTCTTGTATGATTTTGATTGGTAGAAATGTTTTATGCTGTGAAGATTTGGGAAGTGGTTTTGCTTTATCAGCTAAATTGCAGTCTTAGCTACTTTTTCTTTTTTATTTAAATTTGCCAAATTGGTTCTTCTAATTCATTCCATGTGGTTTTGGTTTAACCTCAAAATCACTTTATGAAATTTAGAATTTGTATCCATTTACTCCAGAGTGATTCCATGTTCGCATCTAAAATTTCTGTGTCTTTTATTTTATTACGTCAATATAACTTTAATCAATTGTCAATATGCATGACTCATGATCCTGCTTCAGCCAGAAGTTAAGTGAACAGGATCTTAGTCTACTGAAAAGCCACTTACAATCTCTAATGACTGACTTTTTGAAACAGTAGTGGAAAGATTTAGAGTAGACACCTTCAGAATGCATTTTACCTTTTCTCTAGAGTTTGTGGATTTTTTGGCATTCATGGATAAAAAGCATTTTTATAGAAAAATCTTATCAAAGAGACAAAAACAAAAGATCATTCTATTTGGAGATGTGGAAAAACATTTTTCTTTATAAAAATAAGGGTAAAAATCATAGCCTCCCAAGTAAATGAACAGTAGCTTGTTAAGAGCATTTTTGATGGCTTCTCTTCACGTCTCTCAGTGTGAGATTGGGGAGACTGTCATACTCAGAGATATGTAATCTGCTACTTGCTAAAGGAAGAGTTAGCAGTGCTTTATACATAAAAATGGGGAGGCTCATTCAGCTTGGTGACTGCAGTTTGTTTTATAAGGAAAAAAAACTATGTCTAAAAATAAATACTGAATGGAACTTCTTTCAGTGCACAGGACCATATGACTTTTAAAGTACTACTTTGTTTTTATTAGCAAGAGAGTATGAATGTGAGCAAAAGGAAAGGAAGCCAGAACACTGAAATGAAAAGGATCGGAGGAGTATAGCTAATGAAATGAGCCACATTTTATAATTACGAAGATTAAACAGCTTATTTTTGAAATCAGAAAACAGCTCTAAAATGATACAAGGAACTGAATTGTGGGCTTATAAAATTACTGCTAATAGTTCGTGTCCTGTTGAACATGTCATTTGTAAGCCACTGCACTGATCAGTTTTCTCTCCCCATTTTTTTCTTAAATACCTTTTTTTAGAACTTAACCTGTAACTGAAGGAAATTCTATGTACCCTTTCCAGATGTCTTGTTCCTTTCATTTTCAGTTGTATTATGTTGGTTGAATCATACAGTACATATGAACATGATAATATACTATTGTAATAAAGCAAGAACAAAGTGATATTTAAAGTTCTTTGAGATTTGCTACATATAAACTATATAAAACTTATGCCTGTTATTCCCTCTGACACCAAACCCATTGCTGAGTATAAATACCTTTACAGGAATTGGATCCCCCAAGTGTAACTTTAATAAAATTATGTTGAAACAAATGTGGCAATGAAATGATTCCTTCTTGGTTAACTGAAATAAGACAGGATTACTGTAAGAGCCATTTTCCATATGACAGAGGAAAAGGGAAAATATTATGCTCTGCTAGAGGACTATGTGGTAAATTTTAGAAAACGTCTTTGAATAGAAATTACATAAAATGTCTTAGGGTCTGGATGAAGAAAATGGAAACCCCTTTCTGGCAAGTCCATTGTCTAAAATAATTATTGAGGGAAATCATCCAATATGATCATTTTGTAAATACATTATATGTATATAATTGTATTTCACCTAATTCCTCCCAATTTGGAAATATTTTTCACTCCCATTTAAATGAATGTGGTGCTTAACATGAAGGAAATGTTATAAAATTGCAGGTAAAGCAAGCGGCCCTGCATGTCTCTCTCAAATTCTATGCTGCACATACATTCTAGTATATTTACTATGCTAAAATGTCTCTAGTCATGGTGGAGGAATCAGAATACTTCCTGTTCCCCACTGCAGGGTCTCTACTTTCCTTTTATCACCACTCCCCAGCAATCTCTCTTTTGAGGTTAATGTCCTCCAAATTTATTTGCCATTCTAGAGCCTGGTAGCTGTCCCCTTCCTATCTTTGTAGTCTTTTCACATATTGCCCCCCCTTGAGGTCATTCCCTAGAGCTTCCTCTTCTCCTCTTGACCTCTTTGTGGCATTCCATACTGTTGATCATCTCCTCCTCCCAGATTCTGCACTCTCTGGATTTTCATGGCACAGTTCTTTCTTGGTTGTCCTCTTTGCCCTCTTTACCTCTCTGACTGTTTCTAAGTCTCCCATGTTGGTTCTTCACCCCTGTCACCCCCATTAACACCCATCATTCTATTCTGAGCCTCTTCCCTTTTCTCTCTCTGTTATCTTACTTGGTGATCTAATTAATAGGTTCAGTTTTTCTATCTCTGAATAGTTCCCAGGTCTATATATTCAGCCATAGTTCCTCTTCTGAGTTCCTGTCCTGCTTCCCCACCTTATCATGGGGCATTTTGAACTGGGTGCCTCCTGAACATTTCAAACTCAATATGTTCAAAACAGAACTTGTTATCTTTTCCCTAAAACCCAGCCTTCTTCTGATCATCCCTCTTATTATTGACTTACCCCTATCCTTCCAGTCACCCTCGTTCACATTGTTGCTGCTGCCATCTTTCCCTCCTCAATCTCATTCACCCCAGTTGTTTACCACATATTTTCGTTTCCCTTCCACACCTCTTGGATACCTCCCTTTTTTTTCTACTCCAAAACCAACAGCCTAATTTAGTACCTTATCACCTCTTTTGCAAAACCTGTTAACATTCTGTCATTTTCTCTTCTTCTCCATTTCATCTTCTCACATCTAACTTCCACTCAGCTGCCTGTTATTTTCCTAAAGTACAAACCTGTTACTTGTTATCTAACCTTCTTGTCATGTTACCTCCTTACTGGATTTTCTGGAAGCTGAGGAGCAAACACAAATTTCTCTGTTTGTAATTTAAAGCTACAACATGTTCCCTTTCTATCTTTGTAGTCTTCTCACATATTTTCCCTCTCAAGGCCATTCCCTAGAGCTTCCTCTTCTCCACTCCTCTTCATCTCATATCCCTCAGATGACTTCTGCCCTCGCCACCTCTTTTACTCTCCATCTCCCATGAAGATGTGGCTCTTCTCCTTGTGAGGGCAGGTCCCTCTACCTGTACAAACTTTTCCATTCCATTCAGTCTTCTCTCACACATTGCCCTCTCTATCATCCCTGCTCTTTTCACTTACTTTCAGTCTCTCCCTTGTCTGTTGACTGCTTCTTCACTGCCTACAAATATGCCCATGTCTCCCCCGTCCTCAAAATCCCCTCATTTGAGCCTTCCATCAACTATTGTTTCATGTCTTTCTTACCTTTTGCCTAAATTCCTTTGTCTCCTCTCAATTCTCTTCTTAATTCTTTACAATCTGACTTTTGACCTCATCATTCAGCCAAACATGTTCATTCCAAAATTACCAGTACCTGCTGCTAAGCTTTCCCCACTCCAATGCATCTTCCATTCAGTTGCCAAAGAGATTTGTTTTAAAGTACAAGTCTTATCATGTGATCCCATCTTATTCAGTAAAATCCAGTGTTCCCTAGCATCTATAGGATTGAAGGTAATATCCTCCATCTGACATTCAAATCCATAACCTAGTAATGATTGTTTTTTTCCCATCTAGCAATGCCTTGAACAGTACAGCAGTGACAAGAGTAAATAGAGAAAAATTTCATCATCTAGTCCATTGTTCCACAATTAGATGATACTAGATGCTAGGCATGTCCTGTGGTTTATCAGAAGAAAAGAAAAATCTGGCTAGTGTTTGTTGAACAGGAAATAGCTTATGTAAAGGATTTTATGTTGGATGAGAAATACAGTGGCCTCATCTAATGCCAAATTTGAGGTTTATTGAGCAGCTGTCTTCATACCCAAATCTGTATGATATCCTATATGTGGGAGGTTGGGAAATACTAGCTTGGCTATAGTGTCTTGAAGTTGCTTTAGTTGAAACCTTTTTATTATTATCTTTCTCCCACTTCTGTCCTTAGTTTCTATGTAATTCTTTTACTTCAGAGGTAACTAGGTAATGCAGTGGGTACAGTACTGGACCCAGAGTTTAAATCTGGCATCAGATACCCACCTAAATGTGACCCTGGTCAAATCACTTAACCTCTGTTTGCCTCAGTTTCCTCAAGCATAAAATGGGAATAATAGCAGTACCTACTTCATAGGGTCTGATCAAATGAACTAATATTTGTAAAGAGCTTAGCCCTATATGCCTGGCATGTAGTAGAAGCTATATAAATTCTAGTCAGGGAGAAAATGTGAATGTGCAAAACGTAAACAGTACAGAAATGAGGTAATCTTTGGGGGAAGGCATTAGTCACTAGAAGGATGAAGAAAGTCCCATGGTGAAGGTAGAGCTAGAGCTGATTCTGGAAGGGAAGCAGAAAAAAGACATAGCATAAACTATAGGTTATGATGTCAAGCTACTTTGCTATTTATGTATATATTTTAGGGAATATGTTTTACCTGTGGCATAATATGCCCAGTATGGCTATGTTGGGGTATGGAATTCTTCTGTGGAGATAGACATAATTTGTTACTTATTTGCCTTTTTTCTTTGCTCAATGTTGTAAATTATTTTAATCTCTAAGACATATTTTCCACTTCAAGAAATTCAGGATGTGAACTTCAAGAAGTTTAGTAATTTAGATTAAAACATAAAAATGTATTTGAAAATATTTCCAGGGGTGGCTAGGTGGTGCAGTGAGTAGAGTGTTGGCCCTGGAGTCAGAAGGACTTGAGTCCGGATCCGACCTCAGACACTTAACGCACACACAAAACAAAAAAACCTAGCCATGTGACCTTGGGCATGTTACTTAACCCCAATTGCCTTCCAAAAAATAAAGCAAAAAAAATATTTCCAGAATTCTCTTAGTTGCCATTAATACCTGTGGTTCCCTTTTTGCTAAGCCTGAATGGTAATATAAAACACAAAATATTGAACTATTTTTCTGTGAATTTTTATTTATTGAAATATTGTAACTTGTATAGTATCATGCTTTTCTGTGTAGAGTTGAAATGATTGGTTTCCTTTAGGATTTTGTATTCACAGTGACTGAATATCTAGAAAAATTTGCCTTTTTGCTACAATATACCTAACAAGAGGATATTTAAATACATTAAAAATTATATCTGTGGCTTTTTCATTGGTGTGAAGTGTTCCACCAAAGTACATCTTAACCACTTCAAACTATAGTTAATAGTCTTGGTGGTTTATTGTTGTTGTTGTTGAATCATCACCTGATGGCCATTTTTCTGGTGATGAGCCTAACTGAACTTACCTAGGTTACCATGGTAGATAGATTCATGGTCATCCCCTCAATTATTTGCATACACATTTGCCACCACAAAAGGAGTTGCTATAAATATTTTTGTGCACATGGGTCTTTTTCTTGCTTTTGTTTTTTTTTTAATTTTTTTATATTTTTATTTTTCTCTCTCTTTTTTATTTTTAGTTTACATCATTCATTTCCATAAGATTTTGAGTCACACATTTTCTCCCCATTTTCCCCCACTCCCACCCCAAAACAGTGATCCCACTGAATATCCCCTCACCCAATCTGTTCTTTCCCATATCTTCCCCATCTCCCCTCCAAATTTCTAGTAGGGCATGAAGGACCTCTATGCCCCAGTGCCTGTATATTGTACTTCCCAGTTATATTTAAAATAACAATAATAATAATTATGTATACATATATATATTTAAAAATTTGATTTTAAAACTTTGAACTCCAGAATCTTTCCCTTCCCCCTCGTCACCCACCTTTACTGGGAAAAGAAGTAATACAATAGGTTGTACATGTGTAGCTTTGCAAAACATTTCCATAGTGGATATATTGTGAAAGACCTGACTCTTTCCCTCCAGCCTAACCTACCCCCACTTGTTCTATTCTCTACTTTGATCCTGTCCCTTTTCAAAAGTGGTTGCTTCCAACTTCCCTCCCCACTGGCGTGCCCTCTCTTCCATTATTCCTCTTCTTCCCTTTTCCCCTACTCTCCTGTAGGGTGAGATACCCTATTTTTTTCCCTGCTTTTATAATCTATTTGAGATATAGACCTAAAAGTGGTATTTCTTGGTCAAATGGTATACAGTTTTGCAGTCCTTTAGGCATGATTCCAAATTCTCCAGAATGGTTGGATCAATTCACAACTCCAGCAATAATGCATTATTATTCCAATTTTCCCATACCTTCTCAAACATTTATTATTGTCCTGTTTTGTCAAATTAGCCAATCAATTCAGTCTATTTTCAAATTAGATAAAAAGAAAACTTCCAAGAAGATATTTTCTGAATGATTTTAATGTTTATCTGCCAAACTGGAAATGCTTCTATGAACCTATTGAAAACTGAAAATAAATATTTTTAAAAGCTTAAAATAGGGCAAAAATAGATTGTTCTCACCACTTGCTTTTGGACTGTATTATGAAAATCTGAAAATCCAAAGTTTGCTAAATAATTTGGGGATTTATATTGTTGATACAGTATTTATGTTGAGATAATTAAATCAGAAAATATTATTTTCATAATTATTCAAATGAATAATTTTAGATGTGGTATATTTATCTAGGTACCAGAATTTAAATCTTTGTAAAAATGAGAGGCAGCATGATATAATCAATAGAAATTTGGTCTTGAGTGGCTCCGGCCCGAGCAGCCAGATACAAAGAGCGAGCGAGGGATTGTTTTTGGTGGGGTGGGGGGGGGGGGTCGCTATGTCGGATGACGATTCGAGAGCCAGCACCAGTTCCTCCTCATCCTCATCTTCCAACCAACAGACTGAGAAAGAAAGCAACACCACCCCCAAGAAGAAGGAGAGCAAAGTCAGCATGAGCAAGAACTCCAAGCTCCTCTCCACCAGCGCCAAGAGGATTCAGAAGGAACTGGCGGACATCACCTTAGACCCACCTCCCAACTGCAGTGCGGGTCCCAAAGGTGACAACATCTACGAATAGAGATCAACTATTCTGGGGCCTCCAGGGTCAGTCTATGAGGGGGGTGTCTCCTTCCTCGACATCACCTTCACACCAGAGTATCCCTTCAAGCCTCCAAAGGTCACGTTCCGGACAAGAATTTATCACTGTAACATCAACAGCCAAGGGGGGGTCTGCTTGGATATTCTGAAGGACAACTGGAGCCCGGCCCTCACCATCTCCAAAGTGCTCCTCTCCATCTGTTCCCTGCTCACTGACTGCAACCCTGCTGACCCCCTAGTGGGAAGTATTGCCACTCAGTACATGACCAACAGAGCAGAACACGACAGAATGGCCAGGCAGTGGACCAAGAGATACGCTACATAAATTGGGTTTTCACCAAATTTACATTATTTGTCTGTGATGGAAAGAGCTGCTTATGATTTTGAAAGGGTGGGGGGAGGGTGGGAGCTGACAAAGAGTAGGGTATTTCTATAACAGATTTTATTCAGTCTTTTATTTCCTAAGATTTTGTTGTTGTAACTTAAGGTATCTTGCTACAGTAGACAGTTAGAATTGGTAATTGCATCTTTTAAAACTGTCATTAGTTCTGCAATATTAGCTCAAATCTACTACAGAAAAGAATGTATACTTAAGACATTTGGGTTCTGTTGCTTGAAATATGTAAAAGATTAAAAACAGCTTAATTTTGTACAGATACACATGGTATTGGTGGAAAGTCCTTCCAAGACAGCCTTTTCTTCCCCCCTTTTCTTCTCTCTTTTTTTTTTTTGTAAAAAGATGTTGGTTTCTCCCCCCCCCCCCCATGAGAGGGAACATTGATATTTAACAGTTGCTTTTTTTAGAGACGGTCATCTCATGATACATAATATGGACAAGTGGATATATGGCACCATATAGGAAATGAGTAGTTAATGTATTTTTATTTTATATGCCAGTCTACTTTAGTGTGAAAAGATTAGAGATTTTAATCAGGACTTAGAGAAACCTGTAGTGAAATACCTTAAGCTGTTGAAGTGTAAGGCGTGGAATAGGAGTCAGTGGATTGGTTCTATGTTGTGGGGCTACTTCAGTCTGCCTTTGTTACTGTGCTAATAAAAAGCTACTAAAAAAAAAAAAAGAAATTTGGTCTTGGAGTCAGGAAGACCTCATTCAAATAACCCCTCAGACATGTGCTAGATATGTACCCCCTGGGCAAATCCTTTAACCTTTCTATACCTTGATTTCTACATTTGCAAAACAATAAGGGTGTTGAACCTTATGGCCTCTGAGATATCTTCTAGTTCTAATTCTGTGATCCTATGACTTATGAAGGGACTTAAAATGTAGCATTATAGAGAATATAATTGTCAATAGTATCAATTTCATAATGCCCCCTTGTGTGGTTGTATGTGAGCAGGGTATAATACCCCTAGCCCCTTCGTGTAGGGACCTGGGGTAACATCTCTAGAGTAACAGCTTCTAACTAGTTACATAACCATGGGCAATGCACTTACCCTCTCAGTGTCCCAAGCAGTTCTCTAAGACTAAGTTAACAGATTAATAACCAGTCTTAGTGGTGGTGGAGAGAGTTTTCATGCTGGGAGTTTCATATCTTTATAGAATCATAGCTCATTCCAAATGCACATAAACTATATGAGTTTATATGTATGGTTGGATATCCAAGTGGATATACAACTAACTGGTTATGAACACATAAAACTCTGTGGTATCCCCCTATACCCCTACCAGGTATCTTGCATGATAAATATAAAATACGCTTATCTGCCCTAGACAAGAACTTCTGAACCTATCATGAAGACCAAGCTTTGGGGTTTTTGGTCTGTGGGAGCCACAAAGTGACCCTGTGTCCACTTTAACCATGCCTTCTTACCATTCTTCTATTCTCTAGACATAATTCTCATTTCCATTTTTAATTCCCACTGAGTTCATAGGCTCATAGAGGGAGAGCTGGAACAAAACTTAGAAGCAGTCTAGTCTGACACTAATTTTGCAGATGAGGAAACTAATACCCAGGGAAGTTGAGTGACTTGGGAAAAGTCACACGCCATCTACCCTAGAGGTTGAATTGGAACCCTTGTCTTTTGACTCCTATTTCAGCGGCACCAGGTGGCCTTCAAAGAAAAAGGATTTCCCATCCTGCTGCTGATGCTTAGCAGCAGTCTAAATATGAAATGAAACTTCCTTTCTACATAGGAGGTATAATTTTAAACAGATGACGGATCAGTTGCCAAAATAAGGGAAGCAAACTCTTATTCGAATGAATGCCTACCAATAATAAATGAAGATGGTCAGCTTGGTTCGGAGGCATTTCAGGCTGTGTCCAGAGCCTTCCCCCGCAGGAGGTTACATGTCAAATGATTACCATTACTTTCTAGTCAAAATCAGATATTACTAAAGACAATGAGGCACAGTCACTTGGTTAAGAAAGATGCTATTTCATTGTGAAGACTTGTACTGCAATTAACTGGTATCATTTTGAAAGCAGGTCTCACTAATTGGTATCTCTCCAGTGAATAAAACTCCAACACCTTTTGCTACTGATTATTTTCCCCGAAGAAAAAATCAGTGTGTCAAATCCATTGACAAATTTTGCAATACATCAGGGGGACAAGAGAGATTCTAAAAGAAACTAAACTCTATAAGACCCACAACCTTAAGAGTTGGTCAGTATTATTTGTAGTATGTGTTGATGTTTGAAGTTAGACGCATTATACTAGTGTATTGTCGAAATACCCCGCTGAGTAATTGCAGGGTTCATTATACTGCTGAGACTGTCAAATAGTATTTATGGATATTCATGTGCAGTGAACCCATGAACTTGAACTGGTCATTTGTGTGTCTTGCGGCTGAAATCATGTCTCTTCTGAAGTCAGAAAAAGTGGGGGAAAGAGTCCCTTCTATTTTTCAGTAGTTCATTTTCTACAAAATTGTACCTGCGTATCTACTTTTTAACCAATTTAGTTCTTATCATTGTGTCATTTAAGTGTTAATATCAAAGGAATCTTCATCTGCATTATGAAAATTAACAATTACTAAACAATTTTTAAAAGATAAATTTCTATAAATACATTTTCTTTCTTTGTGTCTCTCCACCTGTATTTCTTCATCCTTCTGTCTCTCTTACACACACACACACACACACACACACACACACACACACACACACAGAATTATTTCTGAACTATATACTAAAGACCAGTTAAATCATAAGCCAACTATCTGAAAAGTTTCAGCCATAAGCATAGTCCTTCTAAGGTTTGCGGGGGGGGCGGGGTGTCTGTGTGTGAGTTTGTCTGTGACTGACAAGACACAGTGGTTACAAGTTGCAGAGAAGGTATGGAAAATTATTGATAGAGGGATCTCCCTACCTCCAATGGGTTTAAATCTGCAACATTGGAGGGAATTGCCAGAAAGATGAAATCACAGGTTCATTGGAGTATTTGAAAATATTTTGTACCTGACTTGGGATTTCCCAGTAAGACTCATGGTTTAGTTGCCCTGCCTGGCTATGGGGTGGGGAGGGAATGAGAGCTTCCGTGAGTTGCTCAGTATGTCAGAAGTGAACTTGAACCTTCTGAGCCTGGCACACTCTCTCTCTTTCATGCCATTCTTTACCCCATTCTTTACCCACCCCAGATACTCCTGAGCTCCCTCAACTCATGCAGAATTTGTGTTATTTCTCATTAAGAGTGGAACTAGTGGGTAGGGGATGTATAGAAAGGCACTGAAATCCACGACTGCTTATGGAAAAACAAATGGAATATTTCTCAGATATCAGGTGGGAAGTTCCAGTTTTGTAAGTGAGTGGCAGCAAGTTTCTTTAAAAAATAAAGAGCCCAGTCTCAGTGTAGGACTTTGTAGTAATAGACCATTTTGGTCCCACTGTGAACAAAAGTATGATTTTTGAAGGAAACTAGTGCCTTTTTAGGATACTAAGATCCAATTTCATGAATCATTTCTTAGTGGAAACTCTGGTGGGTTTAAATACCTTTCATGAGGCTGGTGTTGTCTCTGGCATCCTTCATATCTCAACTGAAGTTCCAATTTCTTCAAGAAGTTGTCCCCAGCCCCCCTTAATCTTAATCCCTTCTCACTGAAAGTACCCCAGTTCATCCTCTCCCTGTCTTGCCTGTCCATAGTTTGCCTATTGTCTCCCTTGGTGTAGAGTCTACAGACTGTGAGCCACTTGAGAGTTGGCACTGACTTCTTTCCCCCCTGGGTGGGCCTTTCTTCTTAGCACACTTGGCATGTAGCAGCCACTTCATGCTTCCTGCCTTGCCAATAAGCTCTCAAATCCATGATTTCCATTTTTTTATATCCTAGAGCAGAATTTTCAAACAAACATATGGCCCACAGGCTACCCATGAGGCCCCCAGTACTCTCATGTGTGGATGGAACCAGATTCAAATATAATTAGGAAATATTTACAAAATAAAAAAACACAACAAAACATAGATAATATCACATTTTAAAACAGGGATTCTTGTGTATGGATTAGAGAGCTTGGTTTCTGTTATTTTGGCCTGTTGTCATGTAGTATCTCTACTTAACTTGACAAGTGTGGTAAAAATTGCCACCCCATTCATTGTCAAACTGCATCTGAGTCTATATTTTTCCTATGTCAGTTTTTGATTTTATCATGATGATCTGAGCACAGAGATGGGGGTTAATATTTTTCCAGGACGTAGAGAAGGCTACTATCCCAGGGTGTTAGTACAGTCTTACCAACAAGTCCGTATCACATTGAAGGAGAAGTACCTGAAAAGTCTGGTGTTTGTTTGACTATGAGAACAGAGTTGGTGGCAGAAGTGATCTGTATATTGGAACTTAAAACATGAGTGGATGAAAATTTCCAAATGATATGGAATCTCTGCTGTCAGTCATTGGTAGGAGAAGTAATGTTTCTTCTGGGGAAATGGCTGTTTCTACCTGGCTTTCCTCTTTAACTGTTAGGTTGTTTTGTTTTTAAGTCATGTTGTTCTTAATTGTTTTAAATTTTCCTTAAATACTATCTGAGCCAAGTTTGATTTTAAAAGAGTGAATTGAAATTTAGCCGAATAAAAATGAGGAACATCAGAAAGTACTATATAATTTAATATCTCAAATACTACCAAGTCTTAAAAGATGAAAAACATTGAGTCCACTCATTTTAAAATAGGCAACATTGTGTCTTGAATTCTATGACTCATTTTAGCCAGGCACTCCAAAGCACGGGCTTACCTGAAAAAAAAAATTGTCTATAATTCTTTGAAGGATAAATATGGAAACCTTGTGCTGGGCTGCTCTAGGAAATCTTTGCTGCTGTAAATTGAGAGAGCATAAACTATTGGTAAATAAACAGATGCCCATCTTTCGTTTTATTATTTAAAGATTTTGTTTTTCTCCACAATTCACAAAGAAAAAAATCCTCTTAACTGTAACAGAGGTATTCCTTTACTTTAGAAAAGCAGTGCTTAACCTGGAACCCATGAAGGTTTTTTTAAAAAAATAATTTTAATAATTCTATTTCCATGCAATTGGTGTCTTTCATAATCTTACATATTTTATTTTGTGTGATTAAAAGCATTATTCTAAGATAGGGTACATAGACCTGTCCTGACTGCCCAAGGTGTTTGTGGCACAAAAATATATTAAGCTCTTAACCTAAGAACTTTGTCTTTTGTTTTTATATTTTGAGTTACATCTGACTCCACTGACTGATTTACCAAATGTTTAAAAGAGTTTCAACAGAGATTAATTGAGAGAATGAACCCTGTATGATTTGGTTGTTAATTTTTGTATAATTTGCCAAGACAATTCCTCTTCTTTGTAGTTTTTTTAATGCAGTAAAAACAGGCAAATTTCCATGAAATGACAGCTCTCAGAACAGAATTCCAAACATTGTCAATTTATGGATCTTTGGATATGTAGCAATAAAGAGCAAGTCTGACACAGTGGAGAATATGCCTTGGTCAGTGTATTTTGATAACTTTTATTCTTCTGAAATGATTACTTTAGGTTATATACCTTTTTAAGGGTCACAATATCAGTCTCTTGGCAAAAATTTAAAATTAGGACAAGAAACTGAAGTAGAACTAGCCATGTAACTTTGGGAAAGTTATTTAATCCCAATTGCCCTCCAAAAAGAAAAAAAAATTAAAGAAACTGAAGTATTCATATTACATTTAGTCACACTTAATATTATTTAACTTTGAATTATAAAGACAAAAATATCATTCCATTACTGTTAACATGTCCCCTTTCTTAAGATGAAAACTATTTTACTTTGACTTCTAAATGGCATTGAAGAATTTTTTTTTTTTTACCACTGACTACTTAAGGCTATTTTTGCTGATTTTAAGTGAACTTTGTATTAATGAAGATTCATCAGGTGATTATGTAAATAAACTTGTAAAGGGAATTTTTTTTTCCGAAGGGGCACCAAAATTGCTAGGCTCTCTGAGGCTTCCCTCTAAGGCAAATGTTCACGAAGATGTTTTTAGAAAAATGAGATGATGAATAACTAAGGTTTTGGTGTCTTAGAAATCACATGATTCAATCCTGAATGAGCACCTGTTTTTTACAGTGCACACAATATACTACTATATATTATTTACATAATAGCACTAGTTTGCTTCCTTTGAGATGGTTTAAAAATTTTATTTAGTACTTTTCAGTTGTGTTTTTCTCCCAAAACAATACTTTAAGGTAGATAAGGAAAGTACTAATATTCTCATTTTTATCTCACACTCATTTACATTGTTTGGAATCAAGGCTCAAACTCAGATCGTCTTACTCCAAGCCTAATTTTTTCTCCAGTTATATGCTATGTTGACTTCTACTTCCAACATTTCCAATTGTTTTCATGCCAGGAAAAAAACAACAATATTGAATTTCTTGGGCATTATCAGATTCCCTATTTGAAGGGCTGAAATAAAATAAACAATTCATTTACTATGATTCTTTTTGTTAAATTGAAATTAAATGGGTGTTTTCCGCAGAATTTCCTTTGCCTCCACCTGCCTTATATTTTTATGCAGTCTCAGAATCTTCCCACATCTTTCACATTAAATCAGATACTAATTTCTCTAGATTTTAACTCCATATCTTTCTTCATATCCTTTATTTTTTTATTCCACACTGTATCAAATCTATTTCAGGCCCTAACCATCCTCTCTCCTGGATTATTATTATAGCAGTTTCCTAATTTGTCTCCCAATGTCTAATCACTTCCCTCTAATATATCCTATACAAAGATGACAAGATTATGTTCCTTAGGCACAAGACTGACAGTGTCACTCCCTATCTCAAAACATTCCAGGACTCCCTGATGATGCCTCTGGGAAGGAACACAAATTCCTTAGCTTGGCAATTAAATAAAAAATAATTGTCTTCTACCTACCTTCTCACCTTTTCACCTTTATTTCTCTTTATGCCCCCATCATAGATATGCAATTTGACATGTGCTCTCTCCTAGTCAAAGTGCAGGCACTCTGCATACCTAGAATGATCTTTCAAAATCCTCTTATTTCAAGGTACAGATCAAATATAATTTTTTTTCCATAAAGCCTTTCCGGATCCACCCTATCCCCAGCTACAGGTCAAAATGTTAAGCCTCTCCCTGCCCGTTCTTCTAGAATACTTGAATTGGATCCTTTTTTGCTCCCCAATTTTCTTACTAGATGGTATTCTTATGTATATCTTTCTCTACTTCTATCTGTCTATCTTCATCCATCCATCCATCCATCCATGCATCCATCCAACTCTCTATCTATACCATATTCTAGGCAGCAATTGAGTCATTTTTAGTTTCTATTATCACTGAAGGCAACATGGCACAATAGATCCTATGTCTGACACACACTGGCTGTGTGATGTTGGGCAAATCATTTAAATTCTCCATGTTCTAGGCAGCACTTTACAAGGCCAAGTTTAAGATAATGACATCAATAGAAGAGTTTCCTCACTAAGGGGTTCCCTGTGCCAGTGAAATTATAGTCCTTATCCTAGTCCTCATTCCAAGTGAGCCTAGCACAGCACTTTTTTTTTACTTTTTGGAGAGCAATTAGGGTTAAGTGACTTGCCCAAGGTCACATGGCTAGTTTTTGTGTCTGAGGCCAGATTTGAACTCAGGTCCTCCTGACTCTCAAGGCCGGTGCTCTATTCACTGTGCCACCTAGTCACCCCAGCACAGCACTTTTTTATAGTAAATACTTATTGCATGTTTTATTGAATGCATTTTTTCCTTTCTGTAGCCAGCTCTTGATTACATTTTAAATTGTTTCCTCATGAAAACAAATCACAGCTTCTAACCAATTTGATTTCTTCACTTGCCTTTCTTGCTCACCCTCAGTGAGCAAGTTTCTAGTTTCTCAGATCATTAGGCCCTGAACTTTGCTGACAGCTCAGAGTGGCGATTAGAGTTGGAGGATTCTCTAATTATAGTGGACTTGGACTGATCTGGTTAAATACAAAATCCCCCTGATTTGATGAAGCCTGAAACAGAAAGTTTAATTTGTCATGGACTGATGGGTGGCTTTACTTATCCATGGCCTTTATTGAATTGTTTATTTTTATTAAATGCTTGGGGCTAGTACTTCCAGTCACCTACATTTGATTCCATATCTGTGGATCGAAGCTTTGATCTG
Source organism: Gymnobelideus leadbeateri (assembly GCA_011680675.1). Taxonomy (NCBI): domain Eukaryota; kingdom Metazoa; phylum Chordata; class Mammalia; order Diprotodontia; family Petauridae; genus Gymnobelideus; species Gymnobelideus leadbeateri. Next base: position 76,340 of record WOXC01009390.1, read on the forward strand.
GCAGAGGAAATACAATACATAATAGTCATGTAAATCATCACATATTTAAATGATCCATCAGAATAAGGAATGCTAGCCTAAGATACAGGATTGGGTAACATTTTGCAGTTCTTCACCATGACCCAGGTGTAAGCCATAGTTCCAAGGAAAAGAAGAGTGGTTTCAGTTGAGGGAGCAGACGGTTAGGTTTAGGGTTAAGGTCTACCTGGTTAAGGATCAGAGTATAAAACAGGGCAATGACGAGACCTCTATCTGAATCACACTGACTTGGAAACATCCAAAATCTGTGGTACCTTAGATCAAGCAATAGAAGACCAGGGATGCTTGACAACAAATTGAGTATGTGGAGTGAGTGTCAGTGAGGAGTTGAGGCTGGCAGTTGGAAATTTTGATTGCTGGGAGGATGGTGTTGTGCTTAAACATAAATTAGGTAGTTAAGGAGATGGAAGGTTTGGGGGAGAAGACAGATGAGTCCTTTTTGGCCATCTGTAATTTATAGATGTTTATGGGACATCCTAGTCTGAGATGTGCAAGAAGAAGGTGATGTGGCATAGAAATTGGAGCTAGAGATGTAGGTTTGAGAATTATCCACTTAGAGATGCTATGTGAAGTAATGGGGGCTATGGAGTTGACCAAGTGGGAGAGTGTAGAGGGAGAAGAGAAGATGGTCCAGGATTGTTTGTTGGGGAATATCCATGATTAGAGGCTGTGACCTAGATAAAGACCCAACAAGAGAAACTGAGAAGGAACCATCAGAAAGGTGGGGGAAGAACCAGGAGGGGAGAGATGAGGGAAAACCTTGAGGTAGATTGGCAGTTGCTACAGAAAAATCAAGAAAGATGAGTACTGGGAGAAGGTCAGTAAATTTGGTAGCTAAGAGATCATTGCTGTCTTTGGAGATGGTAGCTACAGTTGAATGATGAGGTCAGAAGCCATATTGGAAAGGGTTTAGAAGAGAGTGAGAGGAAAGGAAGTAGAGAGACTGAGTGCTGATGGATTTTTCAAGGACTTAAGCCTTTATAAGGATAGCTCTTGGGAAGGGTTTTTAAGGGTGGAGGAGACATGGGAATATTTGTAGGTATCAATGAAACATCCAATAGATAGAAATCTCTACTGAGAGAATGGGTATAATAGGGTAACCAGCTGGTGATCACAGTGTAGAATGGGGTCAAGGATACATATAGAAGAATTTACCTCATGTTTCCTTCCAGATGGAGAAAAGTTAAACTATAGAAAAGGCTTTCCTCTAATGCATACATACTACTTTTTACATTTAATTTGTCCTTGCCATTATCAAGTGGGCTTTCTGTTACCAAGTATGTTACTTTAATTTCCCAAGGATTAGTATAAATAAAAAATCTTCCCAGTCATGCCATACAAAATAGGCCATACTCATGCAACTTAAGCTTAGTCTACTGAGGGGACTTGCCAGGATGCTCATTTCTCAGGGTCCATTCCCTTAATAAATGAAAAGTCAAGTTTTAATTTTGTATATATTTGTCATAGTGGGTAAATTTAAGAAAGAAAACCATGATTCTAAAGAGTTGAGTTTTCATAGGTTTGGAAGTCTCAAGCTCTGGTAAAGTCTGTTTATGAAGCCACTATCACCCAAAGGGTCTGTTAGAGCATGGTCTTCAATATACCATATCCTTTTAACAGTGGAGGCATCCTGTGATACTTCTAAAGCCCTTAGCTCAGCGTGGCAGAGTTGACTTTTAATAAATGCACATTCTCTCCTTCTCTATGTCCCATCTGTATCTTTAGATGTGGCCTGACTCAAAATGGCCATGTCTACACAAATTCACTGCTGAGTGGCAGCTAAGACACAATAATAAAATAAGCAATGACTTTTTAAAAAATAGTCATTTTCCTCTTTGGTATTAACTTAAAAGTGTTTTTCTTTTAGGAAGATGTAAGTATTCTTTTTGTTGCTTGTAGTGTATTGTATTTTTACATGATTATGACTTTTTGAAACAGATACTGCCTTATTGAGGTCTTAGCTATCTTAAAGTGTGCATGCATGTGTGTGTAGGGTGTGTGTGGCACAGACACACATATACTGCCATGAATTTAGTTTCCCGGCCAACTTATTGAAATATCCAAAACATTCTATATTTTGACAAACATAAATTTAATACACCCAGAATCTCAAATGACTCCTTAAGGATCTTATGGTTCAAGAAGTTTTATAGTTTTAGATTTGACCATCAACAAGAATTTGTTAAGCTTCTCCTGCTATGCTGAGAACTGTGCAAGGTACAGGGATACAAAGAAAAAAATGAAGCAATCATTGCCTTTATGAGCTTACATTCTATCATATATATGTAACATGTATATGTAGAAGTCTATATGAAACATATTCTAAATATATAGGAATTGAGTGTGTATGTATGTGAGAAGAGGCACACTCCAGCAGCTAAGAGAAATAGAAAAGCTCTCATTGGAGAAGGTAGCAGTGCTTGTGCTGAGTTTGGAAGGAAATTAGAGATGCTAAGAGGAAGAGGAGGTGAGGAGGGAGTGCATTTCAGGACTGTGCAAAGGCAAGGATATAGGAGATGGAATTTCATGTGTGAGGACTAGAAATAAGGCCAATTTGGCCAGACTACAGAATGTGCAAAAAGGAAGTGATGTATAATAAGGTTTGATAGGTAGATTGGAGCCAGGTTAAGAAAAGTTTTAAATGCCAGAGGAGTTTGTATTTGACCTTAAAGGAGAGGGTAGGAGAGGAACATGGTCCTATCTCAGCTTTAAGAGTATCCCTTTATCAGCTGTGTCCAAGGTAAGATTAGAAAGTTTTGAAGTAGGAAAACAAACTAGGAGGCTAATAGGAGGTTTGATAGTTCTTATGCAACGTATAAAAGTCAAATCATACAAATTAAGAGTAGTTTCTTGGGGTTAGCAAGTTATTTAGAATACATTATCATTTTCTTTTGTGTATGTTGATTCCTCTTTTCATAAATGGTTGAATATGTTCCATCTAATGAATATTATAGTAAAAATAAGTTCACATGCTTAAATATTTTAGGCTGTTTTCCCAAGGCTCCCATATTTCCAAAAAGAAAAAAAAAGGTAACTAGCAAAATGCCTAACCTATATATTGAAGTCCATATTTCATGTAAACAGTTGGGTGATTTCAAACTTGTTATGAAATCCAGATAGCTCTTCTTATTTTAAGCCTAAATTCATGAAAAAGAGATTGCTGCTAGTGGTCACAACAGATACACTTTCCCCCCTTCAACACTCTTTTAATAAACAATAGACTCCCCCAAATACACTCTGGCACAGCTTTAACCTTTATTAAGTCTGTCTTGAACACCCCTTTCCTCTCCCTGAGTTAAATAGAAGGAAAGTTTGGCAGCTTTCATGCTGTGCCCTTGATTGATGTCCAGAACATGTGAGGGACTTTTGTCTCCTGCTTGCTCTCCATGAGTGCATAATGTGTGAATACTTAAAGAAGGTCAGCCCTTATCACATGTAATCTCGGCCTGAAAGAAGATCAGCAGTGACAGTCATCCCCCATAAGTAAGAACACAAATCATCCTCTATATGCTTTGGACAACTTGTGGGATCATTTTTCTTCTCTTTTTTACCCCTTCTCGTCCATGGGGGACCTTGGCAGAGCTCTGAAAGCTGAGAGAAAACGTGCTCAGAATGATGTGCCACTCATCCAAGGGAGCGAGGAATTGTTTGTTTGTAACAGTGATGGGCTTTCACCAAGCAGCTGAAGTGATCTTTGGGTTGTTAATGACTGGTGATGTGGAATGCTGAAACTTAGAATGGGGAAGGGGGAGGCAGCCAGAAAGCTTGCTGTACCCACACACACTTTGTTGTATTTACAAACTCCCATGCCTGTTAGGAAATTTTTCTGTATTTCACTTGTATAGTTCAAGACTTCGCCTGCATTGGAACACAGCTTACCTAAATGCACCATGATAGCTTAACATTTCAGGGGTAGAGAAACAGGGAAGAGTGAAAGTAATTCTTTTTTTTTTCTTCTATCTAAATTAGTTAAGAACAAATGACTGAAAGTGCCGAGGCATTTGTGTTCTCTGTATATTTTTCTGCATATGAATGTAGGAAATAATTTGCAATAGTGAAGCATGGGAAAAATATCTATAATGATAGTTGAATTTGAGGATTCTGGCTACTTTCTATTGATCAAGAAATAAAAGCACTTGATTTTCTGTGTGATAGTTTTGCTACGTTTGTCTACTTGATTTATTTAAAAAAAGATGTTCAGTTTCTGCTTTAAATGATAATATTGGCATGCATGTGCAAGTGACAAAAAAAGCAAATCTCACTTTATCTTCTCTATTGAGGATGATAGATAACTAATGAAACCCTCAGGATAAAAAATGTGGGAAACAGTTTTCTTCCTATTTAAGATAAATGTTTTTTAGTTTCATTTGAACGTAGCAGTTAGCCAGGTTGGAGTTATAATGAAGTAATATGATTGGAAAAAATCAACTGCTTAGAAGAGAACTGTGGATGTGAACCACAGCACATAATACCATACATTTTCCAGTATTTTGGGGGAACTATGTTTCCCCTCGCTTTAAATCTTTGTTATAATGAATGGCCCTTTGGGATAGAAAGATACACTGTAAAAAAAGTCAGTGATATAAAAACAAAAGTTATCTCCATTTTTAAAAAGAAAACCAACTTCAAAACTAGCCTAGTGATAAAAGAGTATGTAAGAATTGAGAAGTTGGTGATGAATTATGCAGACAATTCAAGGTGGCACCATGACCATTTTTTAAATCAGTTATCTGCATAGTATCATGTATTCTAAAAGTTGACTGGAGATCTCAGAGATAATTTCCCATCACTTCACTTTACAGATGAGGAAATAAGTCATGGAATTTAAATAACTTTCTGAAAGTCATATGGCAAGTTCAAAGTACAACAGACATTTGAATCTGGGTGTTCTTATTTCTGATCTGTTACACTTTCAACTATTCAGCGCTGTCTTCCATCTCATGAAAAAATGTGCCAGCTTTTGTATGTTTTTTGCCTGTATTATGAGAGTAAGAAATTCATATGCTCCTGGGTATACATAGTATTTTTGGTTTTAGTTCATTCTGAATACCTATGGGCACTTAAAAATGAGAAAGTGAAGGATTTTCTTGTCTAAATGCTCAAATTTCTTGAGTTGAGAATTAAATCAATTTTTCAAACCTTGATAGTAAGCATAAGACTTTTCTGGTGGGAAAAATGAATAATGAATAATGGGACAGATAAGCAGACTCTCAAGCTAAAAGCAAAGGGATCTGGTTTGATACAGCTTTGCAAACAAAATGGTTCTTTAGAAGAGCTGTATCAACTGTTGTAATGCTCTTCTTTTTCTTTTTTTACTTTCCTTCTTTTTCCTGTCTCCCATCTTTCCCTCTCCCTCTTGTACCTTTTGCTAGGCTCATTTCTTGTCCTGAAAGAATCAACTCTTACCCTCTCTGTTTGAATACTGTTTGAGTTGCATTAGAATATGAAATTAGCTGTAAGAGTGTGGAGTGAATACATAGGAGTCATTGGAGTACTTCCCATTTAAAAAAATAATGATTGGAACTCCCTTTTATAGTCATTGCATTGTCATAGTCTATGACATAGTCTATACAACAGTAATCATATTTGTCTCATGGAGTAAATAAATCAATCAGTTAGAAATCTCTATCCATTTAAGCAGTTAAACTAGTTTGCCCAATTAATCCTACTTGGGAGATTAGTGTTATAGTTAAGGAAAAAAGGCCTATGACTTATATATCTCTGAAGCAGATGGTTATCTTCAAATGGATTTAGGGATAATTGGCTAAGTGAAAAGTTTTGGATCAAGGCTCAAATTAAGACAAAGTATATTACATGTAGTTGTCCTGATAATGCAGGTTTTTGGCTTTTTAATCCTAGATTTCTTTCCTTTTTCTGTCTTTCTTTTTTTTTGCAGGGGGGAAAGCAGGGCAGTTGGGGTTAAGTGACTTGCCCAAGGTCACACAGGCATTAAGTGTTAAGTATCTGAGGTTGGATTTGAACTCAGGTCCCCCAACTCCAGGGCCTGTGCTCTATTCACTGCACCACCTAGCCATCCCTCAATCCTAGATTTCTAAGCTAGGTTGAAGATCCAGAGATTGATTGTACCAAGTCATGATCTATTCTATTTTTTTACTCTCTTTTTAAAAATATATTTATTTTAAACATTAATTTTTTTGAATTTCAAATTTTCTTCTTCCCTTGCATCCCTCCCATAACTCATTGAGAATAAAAGCAATGTATCAGTTGTACAAATGAAGTCATGAAAAATATGTTTCACTATTAGCTATAATGCAAAAATGAAGTGAGAAGTATAAAGAATAAGTATGCCTCAATCTACACTCAGTTCATAAGTTTTCTTTCTATGGATAGAACTTTTGATCATGCATTCCTTGGAATTGTCTTGGATCATTGTCTTGATCAGAGTAGCTAAGTCTTTTCACAGTTTATCATCTTTACAATGTAGCTGTTATTGTGTACAATGACAAAGTTCTGCTTTTGGTCACTTCACTTTGCATCACTTCATATAAGTCTTCCTTGTTTTTCTGAAACCATCCTACTTATAATTTCTGTAGCACAGTTGAATTCTCAATCATATTCTATCAAAATCACATACCACAACTTGTCCAGCTATTCCTTAATTGGTGGATGTACCCTCAATTTCCAATTCTTTACCACCACAAAAGAAGCTATTATAAACATTTTATACATGTACATCCTTTTCCTTTCTCTTTGATTCCTTTTGGATATAGTCTTAATAGTGTTATTCCTGGGCCAAGGATTTCTAATACAACAAAAAATAATAGTGATGATAATGGTTATCCTTGTTTCACTCCTGATCTCATTGGGAAAACTGAGGTCACATTTGAACCCAGATCTTCTGAATTCCAGTCCCACTGTTCTATCTACTTAGCCAACTAGCTGCCATTTAGAAAAAGATACTAATTATCATTTTTAAGAAAGACTCCATATCTATAATCCTTTAAAAGTGATTTTAATTCTATTTTGCTAGTACTTAATCTTGATAAATATTCCATTTCAAACTTCCCTCCCTTTATAAACTTCACCCACCACCCATATCCTGGAGAAACTTGTGTAAAAGTGCTGCTTTTTTCTAGTAATCACCTCTATCTTTCTAACCCAACCCATTACTCACTTTTCAGAGAAGCTTGGTTTACCTAAAGGGCAAATCTCATAAATCTATACTATTATAACAGCTCTCATTTCCAGAAGACAATTCCCATTGCCTGGAAACCTTTGTTGTGTGACTGGATTCACATATCTTGACTGTTACGGTCATTCATAAGGGGAGGTCCAAAGGATGTAATCTCAGCTCTGCCTATGTCATTGATTGACAGTGGGAAGAACATACAACTAGGTTGTCTGAGATTTTGGTTTGTCATCATGCTAATTGTTATAAAAGATCCTGTCATTGCTCACTCCGGGTCTTTGCTTTATTAAGAGAGGCCATTGACATAATTTATTGGTTACTGCTATACTAACTAATAAATTGGTCATACTTGGAAACTTGTCTCTCATTTACCTTAATTTTCAAATGTAACATGTCTGTACTTTCTGGTGTTTTTGTTTGTTATTGTTTTTTCCTACAGGAATGGGTACTGTATTTTGTCACAAGCTTTTTATGTATCTATTGATAGACTTATAAGATTTTTGTTGTTTTTGTTATTAATGTGGTCAGTTATGTTCTTATAGTTTTCCTAATACTGAGCCGGCTCTGCATTCCTGGTTTAAATCCCACCATACAGCCATAGTGTATAACTTTTGTGATATATTGCTGTAATCTCCTTGCTAATATTTTATTTAAATTTTTTGTATCAGTATTCATTCATTAGGGAAATGGCCGATAGTTTTCTCTCTTTGTTTTTGCTCTTTTTTTAAAAATTAATTCATTAGTTTAGTTTCAGTTAACAAGATTCAATTCCATAGTTCCTTGATTTTCAAATTTCCTTTACTTCCCTCCCCCCTCTCCCCACAACAGCATATAGTCCAGTATAGGATCTGCAAATACATTCATATTAGACATTATTCCAATTACAAAGGCGTATTGTACTAGGTGGGATGAAAGATGGTAAAGAAGAAATAAAACCAAACAATGAAAAAGATCATTTAGTTTGCTTCCATCAGGATTCAGGCTCAGTTCTTTCTAGTTATATCTCTGGATGGCGCATTTCTCTCTTTCTTGAGTCTTTCGGGATTGACTTATATCACTGCATTACTGAAAAGAGTCCAGTCTGTCATAGTTGGTCATCACATATATGATATGTCTGTGATTGTATACAAATTTCTTCTGATTCTACTCTTCTCATTCAGCATCAGTTTGTATAAGTCTCTCCAGGTAATTATGAAATCCGTCACCTCCTCGTTTCTTATGGCACAATAATATTCCATTACATTCATATACCACAACTTGTTTAGCCATTCCCCAATTGATGGGCACCCCTTTAGTTTCCAATTCTTTGCAACCACAAAAAGGGCTGCTATAAATATTTTTGTACATATGGGTCTTTTTCCCACTTCTATGATCTCTTTGGGATATAACCCTAGAAGTGGTATTGTTGGGTCAAAGGGTATAAAATTATTTATGGTCCTTTGGGCATAATTCTAGATTGCTCTCCAGAAGGGTTGGATGTGGGGTGGCTAGGTGGTGCAGTGAGTAGAGCACCGGCCCTGGAGTCAGAAGGTCCTGAGTTCCGATGCGGCCTCAGACACTTAACACACACAAACAAAAAACCTAGCCCTGTGACCTTGGGCAAGTTACTTAATCCCAATTGCCCTCAAAAAAAACCCAAAAAACAGAATGGTTGGATGTTTTTGCTCTTTTTGCTTTAGTAATCAAAACCCTATCAGTGTCATAAAAGAAATTTGACACTCTTTCTATGACAATTTTTAAAATAGTAGACATAGTATTAGGATTAATTGTTCTTTAATGTTTGGCAGAATTCACTTGTACATCAGTCTGATTCTGCCCTTTTTTAAGGGGCTTAGTTTATGCCTGGTTTAATTTCTTTTTTCTAAGATAGGTTTTTTTAAGTATTCTATTTCTACTTCTGTTAATCTGAAAATTTTATATTTTGTAAATATTCATCCATTTTTTGAATATTCATCCACTTAATTGTCAGTTTTACTGGCATGTAATTAAAGAAAATGGCTCCTACTAATTTAAATTATTATTGGTGTTGCCTTCACCCTTTTCATTTTTCTTTCTGCTAATTTGGTTTTCTTTTTTAAAAAAATCACATTAATCAATGGTTTATCTGTTGATCTTTTCATAAAATAGCTCTCAATTTTGTTAGTTTCCTTTTTTAACTTTCAATTTTTATTAATCTCTGTTTTGATTTTCAGGATTTTTATTTTTCATTTGATTGAAGGCTTTTAATGTACTCATTTTCTGGTTTTTAAAAAAAATTTGCTTGCTGAATTAATTGATCTGCCATTAAATATATATATGTTTATATATATATATATATATAAACATATATATATATTTAGATATATATATTTTCCCCTAAGTACTGTTTCCAATGCATACCATAATTTTGGTGTGTTATCTCACTGTTGTCATTCTCTTTAATGAAATGCTGATTTTTTTTCCTATCATTTGTTCTTTCATCCACTTATTCTTTAGGATTATATTGTTTAATTTTAAATTAACTTTTTATTTTTATTTAATTTTATTTTACTTTTTGCTTTTTGGAGAGGGGAAGGTAGGGAGGGCAATTGGGTTTAAATGACTTGCCCAAGGTCACACAGCTAGTTTTGTGTTAAGGGTCTGAGGTCGAATTTGAACTCAGGTCCTCCTGACTCCAGTGCCAGTGCTCTATTCACTGTGCCAACTACCTGCCCCTCCAATTAATTTTGATCAGTGTATTCATGGCCCTTTATTAAATATAATTTCACTGAATTATAAGCTAAAAGGAGTGCATTTAATGTTTCTGCTTTACTGCTTTTGCTTGTGCGATATTTATGCCCTAATAAATCGTTGGTTTTTTTGATGGTACAGTGTACAACCGAGAAATGTACAATACTCTTTTCTCTTCCAGTTCACTTTCCAGAGGTCTGTCATTTCTAGCTTTTCTAAAATTCTATTAATCCCTCCAAGTTAAAAAATATTTTATGGTTACATTTATCTAGCTGTGAGAGAAAAAAAGTTGAGTTCCCCTACTAGTGCAATTTTACTGCCTCTTTTTTTTCCTATAAATCATTTAACTTTTCTTTTAACAATCTGAATGTTATGCCATTTGGTGCATCTATGTTTAGTATCAATATTATTTCAGTGTCTATGGTGCCTTTTAGCAATATGTAGTTTTCCTGCTTTTCCCTTTGATTAAGTCTAATTTTGCTTTTTCTTTGTCTGAGATCATGATTGCTACCCTTGCCTTTTTTACTTCAGTTTAAGCATAATAGATTTTTTTTTCTAACCACTTATTTTAAATCTATATATGTCTCTTATTTTTTTAAACAAATGCTTTATTAACTTCTGGTTTATATCATTCATTTCCACCAGATTTTGAGTTAAAAATTTTCCCCAATTTTTCCCCTAACCACCACCCCAGAATAGCAGTCCCACAAGATATCCCCTCATCCAGTCTGCTTTCTCCCATATCTTCTCCCATACCCCCTTCGACTTTACCATTAGGACAAGGTGAATCTCTATGCCCCCATGCCTGTACATCTTATCTCTTAATTACATGCAAAATAGTATTAATAATAGTATTTATATATAGTTGAAACATTTAATTTAAAAACTTCAAATTCCAGATCCATTCCCTTCCTCTCTTGTCACCTACTCCCTCTGGGAAGATGAGCAATTCAGTATTTGTTGTACATGTATAGGTATGCAAAACATTACCATAGTAGATATAGTGTAAAAGACTGCTTATATTTCCCTCCCACCCATCCCACCCCCCACCTGGTCCATTCCCTACTTTGATCCTGTCCTTCTTCAAAAGTGGGTACTTCTAACCTTCCCTCCCCCTAGAATGCCCTCCTCTCCATCATCCTCCCTCTCATTCCCCTGTCCCCCTACTCTCCTGCAGGGTGAGATATCCCATTTAGTATGTATGTGCTTCTCTCCTTGAGCCAAATTCAATGAGAATAAGCTTTTGCCTTTTGCCTTCCTGTTCTTCCCCTCCCCTGCAACTACTTCCCCTTGCCTCTTCTACATGAAATAGTTTACCCTACCCTGTCTCTCCCCATCTCCTCTTGTCACTTTCTTCTCTTACCTCTTAATTTCACCCCTTAAGTATCATCCCTTCCCACCAAATTCAACCTGTGCCCTCTATCCATGTATACCTGTAAACATATATACTTACATTCATATATGTATTCATATGTGATTATACCCTTCTTCAATTATTTTCATAGTGAGAAAGGTTTCATCAGACACCTTTATTGTTTTTCCATGTAGGAATGTAAATAGTTCGACTTTGATAAGTTCCTTTTGATTTCTTTTTCCTGCTTACCATCTCTAGCATCTCTTGCTTCTTGTGTCTGAATGTCATATTTTCTATTCAACTGTGATTTTTTCCTCAAGAATGCTTGAAAGTCCTCTATTCCACTGAATGACCATATTTTCCCCTGAAACAAGATACTCAGTTTTGCTGGGTATGTGATTTTTGGTTTTAATCCCAGGTCCTTTGCCCTCTGGAATATCATATTCCATGCCCTTTGATTCCTCAGCGTAGAAGCTGACAGGTCCTGGGCTATTCTGATGGTGTTTCCACAATATTGGAATTGTTTCTTCCTGGCTGCTTGTAGTATTTTCTCCTTCATCTGGGAATTCTGGTACCTGGCTATAATCTTCCTAGGAGTTTTCTTTTTGGGATCCTTTTCAGGAGGTGATCAGTGGATTCTTTCAACCTCTATTTTGCCCTCTGGGTCTAAAACATCAGGGCAGTTTTCCTTGAGAATTTCTTGAAGGATGATTTCTAGATTCTTTCTTTGATCATGGCTTTCAGGTAGTCCAATAATTTTTCAATTATCTCTCCTGTATCTATTTTCCAGGTCAGTGGTTTTTCCCATAAGATATTTCATATTGCCTTCTATTCTTTCAGTTGTTTGGATCTGTTTAACAGCATCTTGATTCCTCATAAAGTCACTAGCTTCTATTTGTTCCAGTCTAATTCTGAAGGAATGAATCTCCTCAGTGAGCTTTTGAGATTCTTTTCCCATCTGGCAAATTTGGCTTTTTAAGGCATTCTTCTCCTCATTGCCCTTTTGGGCCTCCTTTGCCATTTGAGTTAGTCTATTTTTTAAGGTGTTATTTACCTCAATCAGGCTGTTGACTCTCATTTCATACTTTTCCTACATCCTTCTCATTTCTCTTCCCAATTTTTCCTCCACTTCTCTTATTTGATTTATAAAATCCTTCTTAAGGTCCTCTATGGCCTGTAACCCTCTCATATTTTCATTTGGGGCTTTTGGTTCAGGAGTTCTGACCTCACAGTCCTCCTCCTGTTCCATGCTTTGATCATCTTTGCCCCCCAAATAGGAGTCTAATGTTGAATTTTTCTGTTTATTTTGTTTCCTTTGCCTAGGCATATTGCCACTCACTTACTTGACTTTTGGTCTTGTTGCCACAGTTGGACTCTGCCACCAGACAGGGGGACTTCCATCCCAAACATTGGGATCTTCTCAACTTCCAGAGGTATTAGTTGGGTGGCTTCTGTGAAGCCTCCACACACTCTGGCAAGCTGGATACCCACCCCAAGACTTCCACCCCAGACCGCAATCCAGATCCAGGGAGGTTAAAGCAAGAGCAATTATCCCCCAAGACTGATCACTGGATTCCCCTACAGTTTGCAGGCCAGGAGATGAAGCTGCAAAATGGCGTCTGTGCTGTGTCTCCTCAGCTGCTTCTCTCCCCCAGGGGAAGAAGCTGATGCATTCTCAAAAACTGGTCCCAAAGTCCATAGGGCACTAACCTCTCACTTTGTCCCAGGCATATCTGTGTTGATGTAATGGAAATGCAGATTTGAAGATCTTCCCTGCCTCTAGGCCCTTTGCTTGGCTTAAGAGACTTTGATTGACTCACATGACTCTGAGAACCTTCCTTGATTTGAAAATATACTCTGCGCCCTAATAGGCTGAATATGGTCACATGGAGCCTGTGGTAGGAAGCTTGGTTTTCAGGAATGACCACATCTTGATACTGTGTGATTGGGCAGTGGGTCAAGAGGGTGGTTACATTCTCTGAGCCAGGAGAAGACTGCACAATCCCTGATATAAGGCTTTGCTTTGGGGCTCACTTTGAGAAGTGTTGTGTGATTTGATCAGATGAGACTCTGGGCAGCCGTTGAGAGCCCCCCGGCTTTGAAAACCCAGATGTTGATGCTTCCCTCTCTGGTAACTGTGATTTGGTATTGATATAATGGTTGGACAGTTTGGAAGCCTGTCTGTTTGATCTGTAAGTTCTGTAACTCTGAAGTTCAGGGTGCTGACCTTTTCCCCCTGAACTAGGTAATGTATGTTTGTTTGATTAAGCTTGTTAACCCATTTTGAGTTGCTTTCCTTTTGAAAAGCAGATCTAAGAACCTGTGTTGGCAGCCACTCTGGGGATGCTGGGGTGCTTGCTGCTACAGTTGATAATTCTGGAATCACTACAGCTGCTGGTGTTCTGGGGTCCCTCCAGCTGGCTGCTGGCCGGGTTGCCCTGGGGCTAAAACCGTGGCTCCAGCAGGCCTGGGCACTCCCAGAGGACTGTGCTTTTGGCTCCCAGGGCTCTGTGCTGGCTGCTCCCTGCCAGGCTGCTGGGCTGTCCATAGCAGGAGGTTAGCTTCTTTGTGTTGTTCTGTGGTTGCTGGAGCTCCAGAAGTTGTTCAGAGTCCCCTTTTACATGATTTTGAAGTAGTGTGGGGGAGAGCACCTTGGATGTTCTGTTTCTACTCCGCCATCTTGGCTCCACCCCCCTCTATATGTCTCTTATAAACAACATATTGCTGGATTCTGGTTTCTAATCCAGTTTGCTATTTGCTTCCTTTTTATGGGAGAATTCATTCTGTTCACATTCACAGTCATGATTGCCCACTGTGCATTTCCCTCTATCCTGTCTTCTTCTGTTTTGTCCTCTTTTTTCTTTACCCTGTTCGTCCTAAGAAGTCTGTTTTGCTCCTATCACTGGCTTCCTTAAACCAATCTTTTTTTTTTTCTTTTATCTCCTTTACCTCCTGTTGGGCTAGATAGATTTCTGTACCCAACTAAATACAGACACACACAGACACAGACACACACAGACACACACACACACACACACACACACACACACACACACACACACACACACATATATATTGTAGTCTTTTCTTTTTGAATCAATTCAGATGAAATTGATGTTTAACCATTGCCCACCCCCACATTTTTCTTTCTATTGTAAAATCTATTCCTTTATTACCCTTTTATGTGAAATAGTTTCCTACATTCTTCCTCTCTTTTTCTTCTTCTACTAATGCATCCTCTTTATCACATATTTTTTAAGATCATCTCAGGAAATAATTTCATTCTCATGTTCTTTATTTATTGTCCTTCTTAGAAGATATATATAGCATGTTCCCGTATACAAATGTAAACAGTTTAACCTTCTTGAATCCCTTTAAATGTCTTTTTTCATGCTTACCATTTTATGCTTTAATTGGTCTTATATCATCAGATATCTGTTTTTCACCCTGAAGGATTATACTCAGTTTCTGGGTAGGCTATTCCTTGTTGTAATCTTAACTTTTTGTTGTTGTTGTTGTTGTAATCTTCGAAACCTTACTTTCCTTTAACATGGTATCTGCTAAATCTAATATGATCCTGACTGTGGCTCTATGATTTGAATGGTTTCTTTCTGGATGCTGTTACCTTGGAGTTCTGAAATTTAGTGTAATGTCTCTGGGAGTTTTTATTTTGGGATCTATTTCAGGAAATGGTAGATTCTTTCAATTCTTTCATTTTCTATTTCATGCTCTTATTCTTGGATTTTCTAGAAATTAATTTTTTGAAGTATCTGGGTGCTTTCTTTATCATGACTTTCAGGTAGTCCACTAATTTTTAAATAATTTCTCTTTGATTATTTTCCAAGTTTTTTTTTTCCAATGAGATATTTCCCATTTTTTTCTAATTTTTTCATTCTTTTGGTTTTGTGTTTTTTTTTTAATTGCCTCATAGAGTCATTAGCTTCTATCTGCCCTATTCTAATTTTTTAAGGAGTTATTTTCTTTAGGGAGCTTTTCTCCTTTTTTTTCCCTTTCAATTTGGGCAGTTCTGCTTTAAGAATCATTTATATTGCTGTAGCTTTGTACCTCTTTTTCCATTAGGACAGTTCTTCATTTTAAGTTATTTTCATTAATTTAGTTTTGTGCCTCTTTATTCATTTGGCCAAAACTAGGTGTTATTTCAGTTAGAATGTTTTTGTCCCTCTTTTACCAGACTGTTAACTGTCATTTCATAATTTTCTTTCGTTTTTGTTTTCTGTTTTTTTTTTTGGAGGGCTATTGGGGTTAAGTAACTTGCCCAAGGTCACAAGGCTAGGTTTTTGTTTGTGTGTGCGTTAAGTGTCTGAGGTCGAATCCGAACTCAGGTCCTTCTGACTCCAGGGCCAACGCTCTACTCACTGCGCCACCTAGCCGCCCCCTCATAATTTTCTTTCATTCCTCTCATTTTTGTCCCCAGTTTTTTCTCTACCACTCTTATTTGATTAAAAAAATTATCTCTTTGAAGAATTTTTTTGGACTTGTGTCCAGTTCATTTTTTTTTCCTTTGAAGCTTTGCTTGTAGCTATTTTGACTTTGCTTCCTCTGAGTTTTGAGTCTTAATCTTTCTTGTCACCATAGTAGCTTTTAGGGGTCAGGTTCTTTTTTGTTTGTTTGTTTGTTTGTTTGTTTGCTTATTTTTCAATATATTTTTTTTCACTTTTCATTTCAAAAGTTGGTTTCTGTTCCCAGAGTGGGAGTGCCAGTATACTCTCCCAGATTTCAGGCTTTTTTTTTTCATTGCTGTTTTCTGAGCTAGTTCTGGGTGTTTAGAAGTTTTCTTCGCTTCCAGGGAGAAGTGATATCATTGCTATCTCTGTTCCTTAATCCCAAAGTGTCCCAGCTCCCTTGCAGGCACAAGTAATCCTGCTTTTCAAGGCCTTTCTTCCCTTGGGCCCCCAAGAGATACTGCTCCTCAGTACCCTCATCCCTTATGACTTGAAGCTTTTTTCTTTACTCTGGAACTGTGACCTAGAAGTGGATATAGGTAATGCAGTTAACTCACAGTACTAAGTCCTGTACCCAAATGATAGCACATGGGTTCCCTTTAATCTCATCTGACCAGCTGACCTATCCCTTTTACCTCCTGTTTTGAGCATTCTGGAAGCTCTTGTTGCTATTGGTGTTGCTTCGACATGGGCACTAGGCCAGTCCCACCCCAGTGTCACAGACCTTTCCTTCTGACCTCCTAATTGACTAGAAAAATGTCTTACTTTTGGTTGCCTCTACCACAGCAAAATTCAGTTGGAGTCACTTTGTAAAGTTGGTTGGAGGGAATATTTGGAGACCTTTCTCATCTCTGCCCCCTTGGTTCTGCCTCCTGGAAGCCAAGATGCCTATTTGCAGAGTGATGCTTCATTTTGGTTTGGTAATGTAATTATAAGAGGGAAATAATGACGATATGCTTTCACTTCCTTAAGATCTTTTTAAATGAGTGTCCTTAGATAACGAAGTTCAGTTACTTGAAAGAGTTCCCTCAATTTTCCTGCTTCTAGTGGGCATCAGTTCATATTCTTCCCTATGTACTAAGGTTTTTAACACATATACAAGTGTTCTATATACTCATGCCAGGATAATCTTTCTGCTTTAGAAAGTGTCTTTACTGTTTCTACCATGTTATCCCCTTTATTAAAGGTTCCCCAATAACACCCCACTAACTACAAGACCAATTCTCAGCTCTTCAGCTTTGAATAAAGATATTTAACAACCTTATTATTTCCTACTAATTTCCAGTCTGGAAAACAGCTCTGGCTTTAGAATCAAGAAAGAACTTAGTTACAGTTCCAGATCAAGCATTTACTAGTTATGTGACACTGGGCAAAACATTGAACTTCTTTGATACTCCAGTCTTAAAAATATGATCTCTAAAGTGGAGATAATCTTCAGTCAATAGGAATTTATTAGATGCCTACTGTCTACCAGTCACTGTGCCAAGTTCTGGTGATAAGAAGAAAGGCAGAAGGCCATCCCTGCCCTGAAAGAGCTCACAGTCTCTCTGCTATGTCCAAAGAAAATCCATACAGGATGAACTGGAAATAATCAACAGAGATAAAGCATTAGCATTGAGAATATTGGGAAAGGCTTATTATAGAAGATCACATTTTAGTTGGGAATTGAAGGAAGTGAGGAAGAGAGCTTAGGAGGGAAAGTATTCCAGGCCTGAGGGCCAGCCAGTGGAAATGTTTAGAGTCTAAAGATAAAGTGTCTTGTTCACATGACAACAAGGAGACCAATTTTACTAGATCACAGAATACATGAGCTTAAGGTGGAAGAGGCCTGAAAAGACAGGAAGAAGTCAGGTTGTAAAAAGGTTTAAATGCCAGAGAATTTTGTATTTGATCCTGGAGGTGATAGGCTGATATATCTTGAACTAAACCTTGAAAAATTAATTCTACAAGTGAATGGAGGATGGACTGCAGCAAGTACCAATCAGCAGGCACCTGCAGTTATCTAGTGGTAATGTGACTAGGGCCACATTGGTAGTAGTGTCAGAGGAGAGAAGGGAGAGATTTTGCATAGGTAACACCAACAGGCCTTGGCAACAGATTGGATGTGGGAGGTGAAAGGGGATGACATCTAGACTATGAGCTTGAGTCTTGAGAATGTTAAGTAAAGTAGGATTTTGGGGGAAAGATAATGAATTTGGTTTTGGAGATACTGAGTTTGAGGTATCTACAGGATATTCCGTGTGAGATGTGTAATGATTGGAGGTAAAGTATAGAGGTTAGGGACATTGTTACTGCTTGGGTAACTAGATCTGAGAATTATAAACATAGAGATGATCACTGAAATTATGTGATTTAATGATATCACTAAGTGAAATAATGTTGGCGCTGCCTATGTCACAAGGTAGTTATGAGAACACTATATAAATTTAAATTCTTACATGCACTAAATCATTAAGAATTTACTAAGCACCATTTAGGCGGTTTTCTTAGAGCTGAGGATATAATTAAAAGATGAAGCTTGAATGCTATCAGAGAGAAAACACGTACATATATAAATATGTACAGGGTATTCCAAAAATCTTACTGTAGTATTAAAGCTTAAAGCTACACCAAAACTTTTTGGATATTTTGTGTATTCATACAAAAACAACAACCCACACAAATATATGTATGTTTATTTGTACATACTACATATGTATCGGTATTCTATAAATAATTCACATTTTTGTTGTTTTTCTCTTAATTACTTTGTGAAGTGTACTCTGAAGGAGTCTGAGATTTACTTATTTAGCACTAAATGTTCTACTAATTTGACTCAGGAAGATCTAAATTCAAAACCAGTATCAGACACTTAATAGTTATGTGACCCTGGGCAAATCACATAACCTTTGTTTGCCTTAATACCTTGGAAGAGGAAATGCCAAACTGTTCCAGTGTCTTTGCCAAGAAAATCCCATGGACAGTATGGTCCCCTGGGTCATGAAGAGTCACACACGACTATATGACTGAATAGCAAGAACAATTTCCAGACTCATATCTCTGATTGTTGTTTCTGACCTTGTATTCATTGTATCTATCTTAAATTCAATGTACTCTACTCACTTCTTAACTTCAATATTACTTGGTGTGTGTGTGTGTGTGTGTGTGTGTGTGTGTGTGTGTGTGAGAGAGAGAGAGAGAGAGAGAGAGAGAGAGAGAGAGAGAGAGAGTGAGTGCGCATGATGGAGGAAACCTGCTGGTCTTGTGACTAATGAGCTGGCCTTGGAATCAGGAAAACTTAGGTTTAAGTTTCATCTCTACCACATCTTGGTCAAGTCCCATTTAGCTGTTGTTGTAGATTGTCCTTCATTTTCAAAGAGGACCATGGCATCAGGTAGGTGATGACATGACCTGCCGTTGACTTTGATTTGAGTGAGGGAGGGCTGTGCAAGGTCACTAGCCTCCCTTTTTCCTCCAGAGCCATCTGGGTCCAGTCACCAGATATTCATCAGGATGACTGGATATGACCCGGGATGCAATGGGAGACCCTGGATGCTATAGTGGAAAGAGCATTGAATTTGGGGTCTGGAAAAGGTGGATTTAATACCTGCCTTAGACATTAGCTGTGTGATCCTGGGCAAGTTACCGTTTCCTAAATTGTACAATTAAATTGTTTTGAGCTCCGAGTCTCTGATGTTAGGTACTTAATTTCCCAATACTTCACACTTCTCCAGAGGGAAGCATCTCAAGATATGAAATAAAGTTTCTCTCTGGCTCTGTCCCTCCTTCTCCCTCCCCTTCCCTTTCCCTCTCCTCTCTCGCCCCCTACACACCTCTCTTTTTCTCCCTCTGTCCCCCTCCCTCCACCAATGAAAAAAACAGGTTTTATTTTTTAAGAATATGCATGTGTGTGTGTGTGACTGTCTTAGTGACTAGGAGGGTTCAAGAAAGGCTTCATGTAGAAAGCATTGCAGGAGTTCAACTTTGAAGGCAGGTAAGGATTCTGAGAGGCAGAGGTGAAGTGGGAGGACATTCCAGGGATGGAGAGCCCATACAAAGTCAAGGAGATTGGAGATAGTATGTCATGAATGAAGAACAGGAAGAGTGTCAATTTCAGTGTGCCATATAATTTATGAAATAGAGCAATGTGTAATGGGGCTGGGATAGTAAGGTTGATTCCAGGTTGTAAAGAGGCCTTGGTTTTTGATACTAGGGCAAATGGGGAGACTGCTGGGCTTTTTCAGTCATGGTCACATCTGCAGTTTAGGAATATCTTTTTGGCAGTGGCATGAATGATGGACTGGATATCAGAGAGCTTTGGAAGAGTTATAATTGATTGGAACAAACAGGTCAGATTAGATATGATGAGGGTTTGGACACCATATTGAGTGGGTTGTGTGAATACAGTATAAGGGACAAATTAGAGAGATAACATGGAATTAGACTGCGCAAAACTTGAGATGGACGGTGGAATCAGGGACAGTAGTGATCAAGGACAACCCTGGGTGACTCCAAAGGTGGTTCTCTGAACAATAACAGGAAAGTTTGGAAGCAAGGTAGATTTGGGGAGTAACATAATGAGTTTTTGTGGGGAGGTATGGAGTTTGAGATGTTTATGGGGCATTTATTTGAAATGTCCCATGTTGTTGTTGAGACATTTTTATTTGTGTCCAATGACAGTAATGTAATAATAATTTCAACTATTTGCTACAGTAAGTTGCTTTTCACTTTCCTGAATTACATACCATTGCATGATCCTTTCCATATTCAAAACTTTGCCCATGCTCCTCTGCCCTCCATCCCCTTTAGGGCACTTTCCTCCTCCTTCATTTATACAAAACTTGCTCTTTCTTCTTGGTCTAGATCAATTTTCACTTCCACTTATTCTAACCTGCATTAATTCCTTTATACTCATTTGTGTTTAAGAGTCACAGATAGACTGGAATAGCTAGGTGGTCATCTCACCAGTGTGCAGCTTTTCTCTTTGCAAATGCAATTTGAATTTTTCACTGTATTTTCCCATTCTTTTGCACATATTATGGACCCCAATATAACCCTTTTCTAGCCAGAAAGCAGAATGACAAATAAAGTAATTAAAGAATCCTTTTCTCCTATTTTTTTTCCTGGAGAGTGAGTATATGTACCTTCTATCATATATGAAATGAAATGTGATGTTTTTAAGTCAGAATGTATTAATGGTAGATTTCCTGGCTGACTTGTGAACATATGATTTTAATTAAATTTGCTCCCCTGGGAGTATAAATAGAGTGTGTTAAGATGATGGTGGCAGTTGTAAAAATCTCATTTAAGAGGTTGTGCTGTTGAGTTCAGCAGAATAGATTTATTGATTTATTTAGCTGGATTGGTGTAGTGGTGCGGGAGATGAATTTCTTAACTTGAAAACACTAGTATGAAGCAAGCATGTCAAATATGAAGGCAATATTGAAGTAAAGAGAAAATACGGAGATTTAATCATTGAAGTACGACTTTTTTCTCCATATATGCAAATCTTTTCCCAATTGAATTGATTAAATTTACTGATAACTTCTGTCTGTCTGTCTATGGTAATATTGAATTTTATTTGCATTTCTTATTGGTCTTCTATTATTAACTGTGCCCAATAAAATAATGAAAACATATGGTATTTGCAAAGTTTAGGATTTTAAAAAGTTTAAAAATCTTCAAGTGTTATTTAAAAGCTACACAAAAATGTCATTAGACGATTTAGAAATTTAATCACAATTGCAATCTTAAAAATAACTAATAAATCTGTTCTTATTCCCATATTGTATTTTGGATGATTAAATACAGGCAATTGCATGCAGTATTTTCCATTTAAAACAAGTGACTTAAGATGAGTATCAAAATATAGTTATCTACTATGCCTAATTAAAAGAAATACTCCTGATTAAATTATTTTATTATTCAAGATACCTTTGTGTACGACCAAGAAATTTGATCAGTCATATGCAGGTTTAAAGGCACTAGCTCCCTCATTTAAATATTCCCAGGTATGGGGGAAAAAATCTATTTTCTAAGATAAAAATACCTATACTTCAAGACAATGGTATCAATTCTACTTTTTTAAAATTTAGAGTAAGAAGCATGATTTTCTCAAAAATTTCTATTTCTCTTCCTGCTCCCAAATAAACACTGAAGGAGAGCATTTCTAGGCAGTTTCTTCCACAGCTTTGGAGGGGGGGAGGTGGTCTTCCATAGGTTTCCCTACATGTGCTACATGAAAGACTGGGGGAGGGGTAGACTTGATGTTTCCAGTACAGAAAGCTGAAGAAGCAGTTAAACTCTGCTTAAAGCCCTGCCAGACTGAAGCCTTCAGTGTCCACAGCTCTGCATGGGGGCAGTCAGCCTGTCTTCTTTTCTGGGGAATTTGCTCCAGCTTGGGGTCCTCACTGTTTTTGTTTAGGTTTTTTTTTTGTTTTTTTTTTTTGTCGTCTTCCTCACGAGGTGATCCACTGAGGTCCAGGTGGTGACAGAACCAGTTTGTAACAGGTTTTGTCTTTCCCGTTCTCATCTCAGGCTTGCTGGCAGGCTAGCCTAGCCAGCCGGAAGATCTGACAAGAGCAGCAGCAGCCAAGGAAGATCAGTGAAAAGAGGCAAGGCAGCCAACGGGCGGGCGACTTGGCCAGCAGGGAAGCAGAACCCCCTGCTCATCTGCAGTGATGGGGTGGCTGGAAGACCCGACCTGGCAGCTTCACGTTCACTTTTCTCTGCTCGTTCTGCTGTCCATGCACACAAGGGGTAAGAAGAGCCAGCGTACTGTGTTGCAGCTTGCCCTGCTGCTGAGCTCGCATCTCACGGGAAGGGCTTTTAGCTCGAGAGAGAAAAAGTTCAGGACACAAGTTCATATGTGCCCCATTTCCAGCCCCCTGCTGCTGCAGCAGTAATGTATTTTTACCACTTTGTCTATTAGAAAATAACTTTATAAGTAGCCTTTCCTAGGAGAACTTTAAAGAGATTTAGATAAAGTTTCCCCTAGCAATTAAAAAAAGAAATCTGCTTCAGTGCTTTGAGTATGAAGTTGATTCTCTGTATGTGAAAAAATAATTTTATTTTGACAATTTTAGGTGATACACTTTGGCTAACATAGTTTAACATTGCATTTTTTAGTATATTCATCTTAATGGGTCCTTAGTCATATAATTTTACAGTGTTTTGACTGTAACTTACAACATTCACTCTAATTATTGGATCTTCATTCAACTTGAAGAGTAAGTTTAACTTAACACTCTGTTGGGTATTTATGTCAAATCAACTGAAGCAAGAAAAGATTATCTTTTACTTTTTAGTGAAAGAGTCATGTTGTAAGAATAAGTAAGTGATTTTGCAGTTTCAAAGAAAACCGGTTTTCCATGGTGCAGAAATTTGCAATAAATACATGCAATGAAGGAGGGATGTGGGTGGAAGTAGACACAGTAGCTTTATGTAATTGAGGCCAGCAGTAAATGGGGGTCTGTAGAGCAAGACTGGAATGCATTGACAGTACAATTGCATGTGTAGTACATGCAAGTAAATTGAAAGAGCCTTCTTAAATCTACTACATATTCGAAAAAATGTGTATTAACAACTGACATTTGTTTCTAACTAATTGCAAAGTATTTATCGGTACTTTTCAAGAAAATAAAAAGTCAATCTTTTTTGAGGAGACAAACACAGTTTTCCAGTTAAGGCATTATACTTTGAATGGGAAATGCTTGGATTATTCTTTTAGTGATCAAGCTAATCATCACTTACCTCTTGATTATCTACCAAAAGAGAGCAGATATACCCAAACAGGAAATAATTAAATTTTTTTGTATTTTTACAATTATTGTGAAATATTTCTCATATGTTTATCTTTTAAAGTACTATTAAAATAAAAATAACTTTAAATTTCCTAAGCAGAATCAATCTGTCAATCAGTCAATCAGTCAATCAAGATAGGGATGGAAACTAGACCAAGAGTCTGTTCTTTAGTGAAGTCAAGTAATTGTTCACTGAAAACTTGGTTGTCACCAGTCCCCTACAGGTGCTAGAATATTGTAAACACAGAATTTGCAGTTAGCACAAAAAACCCCCACAATGTATTGATGTCATCTTGTCTAATGAATTCATTTCATAGGTGAAGAAACTGAGGCTTAAAAATGGTTTCTTTGAGGTCACAAATGGTGGAAGAAGTGGCATTAGGAAATCAGGCTGCTCTGATTCCAAAGCCAGTTTTCTTTCAACAGGATCCTGTTAACCTCATATTCATTGTGGTATATTACCTAAGTTTATTTAATATCACATTTTGTTATCTGTCCCAGTTTTAAAATATCTAACTTTCTTATTACTCCCTAGTGTCTTTGCTTCCTGAGAGGCTCTATGACAAAGCAAATCAAGAGTTAGATTTGGGAGTGAGGAAGACCTGAGTTCAGAGCTCACTTAGAATCGTTGGTGTTGAGGAAGAAGTAACCTTGGAGATCACCTGATCCAATGTCCTCATTTCATAGATTCAGTAAACAGCCAAGAGCAGTTGTGGTTGGCCCTAGGTCACTGAGGTCAGGAGGAGCAGAATTGGCCAATGAACCTGGACCCCTTTGTTCCAAGTGTAGTTATGCTGTTCATTATTAAGAGCCTCAATTTCCTCATCTATAACATGGGGATAATAGTATCTGAGGTACCTGCCTCATAGGGTTTTTGTTCAAATGATTGAATGAAATTCAATGGATGAATGAAGTTCAAATGACTTTCAAAAGTGGGTTAGTGCAGTTTAAACATTGACAATTATTTTGATTTCTCTCTATTAGGAGTTAGTAGTCACAATTGATTTGAAAAGAGAGTACTGATATTATTTATTTTCTTTGGGGAAAATGGTACTGTAGCTCTCCTAAGAAGTGAGCAAATGACTAAACAAAAGTCATGTTTTAGAAGAGATTTACTTTCTAGGAAATGAGGATTAAAATATGTAAGGTGTACCTTTGGTTCATAGGATTACAAATTTCAAGCTGGAAAAGTCTTTAGAGGTTTTTGAGTTCACCTCTTCATTTTATAGGTCGAGGAACCAAAGAAGATTATGGGACTTGAATAAGGTTACACAGGTTATCAACATCAGGATTTGAACTCAGATCCTCTGGTCTATAGTCAGTACTTTACTTTTCTGACTCTTGTAATGCTACCTCATGAAATCTTATCTAAGTCATTTAACATCCTTCAGTGTCCTCATTTGTAGAGTGAACAGGTTAGACTAGATGGCTTTTGAGGTCTTAAAATTGCCTTTAGTAACATTTTACAAATATCTGGGAACAATTTAACATTCTCCTTTAGCACCCCCTGTTGGTATCAATTTTTTGTCCAAAACACCTGCTCAATTGTATTTCTAAAATGAACTTAACAGCTTGCACATTCTCATACTTTTGATTACTTAGAGGATGGAAAATTAAGGGTAGAATGCTATAGTCGTTTCACATTTCAGAAGGGCGTATATACTTTTTTTTTTCTTAATTACAGGGTTCACAGATTTAGGGTTTTGTCTAAATGAAAAACAAGAAGAATTTGCTATAGGTGAATTTAACTGAGTGTAATGATTGGAATGACAAAACATTAATTGAACAACTGTTCAAGGTAGATGAGTATTGAAAGTGTAAAATTCATTGTGATCACTCTGTAGGTGATTCTGTGACCCTGTTTAGGTAACAAATTATCTTTTATGATACATGGAAATACTGAAAAGCCGAAATATTATAAATTGGCCATCACCATACAACAAGTAAACAACAGACCTAGATTAACAAAATAAAGCCCTAAAACTTTAGCTAACCCATTCAACCCAGCTACATCTCTTTGATATTAGGATTTAGGAAAATTGCATGAGAAATAAACTTTTGAGAAGTTGAAGAATTGTCAGTTTTTTAAAAGTTTGATTGAATTCAGATTCTTAAAGGTTTTATGACCTGCTCGCAGCATCCTGAAGGTAAAAATATGGTATTCTTTACAACATGAAAAGACATCATCAAGTATTCTAATTGAGGGAACATGGATGAACTATTAAATATTTCAGTTCCATTTGAATGTTGAGTAATAGGTCAAGCAACATGGGAATGTCTTAATTAGATCATTTTAGCCAGAGATTTCAAACTCAAAGCCAGATTCCATGCAGAACTATGTGGAAAACCAGATTAAAATATAATTTAGAAATGTTTAACCAAATAAAATAACAATATACTACAACATAGATAATGTGAATTTGTGGTTTTCCAGTCAATCTGTGCCTATTTGGATCCGTTTCTATCTGAGTTTCATACCCTTGATTTTAGCCTACCAAAACCATGTTTGTACCATAGATCTTCAATGATGTCAGGTCACTAGATATTTAGAGAAAACAATATAAAGGAGATGTAGATTTAGAGGCTCTGAACTTTATTGGTTTGGGTGTCAACATAAAAAGATTTTATATTTCAAGTGGAGGTTCAGTAACTAAGATGGGTCAACTTTGAAATTGTGCATTTATTGGAGAAATCCCTAAGTATACCTTCAGATTTTAGGGGTTACTTCTTTGCCAGTAATCACTTATACGAAACTTTTGAGTCAATAAAGCATTGGGATAACAGCTCTAGCAAATATTATAGAAAAACATATCTAAAATATATAAGTATAAAAATAAAATTATAGTATTCATTCACATTTTACAACATATAAAGAAAATAAGGCTATGGACAGACAAGTTTCCAAAAGAAAAATACAAATTCCTAATACTTGTCTGAAAAAAAAAAGTTAAGCTTCCCTAATAATTTAAAAGTTATAAATTAAAACGTTTTTGAGGTACCATCTTATAATTACCAAACTGGGAAAAGCAACTAGAAGCAAGGAAGGTCAGTGACAGAAGAGACTTTCACTCACTTCCTGTGAAAATTACTCATAAAATGTTTTTTTAATAGCATTCTGAGAGTTCGTAGTAAAAATTGTCATACCTTTTGACCTAATAATTCTATTGTTTTGGCTATGTGTCCTAAAAGTGTTGGGGGAGAGAGGAAATCTATAGTTCAAAAAATATAGTAATTGAAAATAAAAATGTGTATGTGTCCAACTGTAGAAGAATTTTGAAATAAATCATATTACATCATTGTAATGGCATATTATTACAGATTTATCTGGTAAATAGGAGCAATGCAAAGAAATTGTATAAGATCATTTATGTGTCTGTGTGTATATATACACACATTTGTAATACACATGCACACATATGCAAACATATACATATAAACATGTATGTGTGTGCATGTGTATTGCAAGGTGAATAAAAGCAGAGCTAGAGAAATAAAAATATTTCTTAACTAAAACAAAAAGGATAAGTAAATGGTACTGAAAGGACAAAAATTTTTGATGGTATATTAGAGGAAATGACAGAAATGTGAGGACAGTATGCTGAAATTTGCTCATTTTAACGTAAATAATATATTTACACATAATAGTCTATTTATATTATAGTCACTAGGAAAGTATAGCTATTTGTATCAATCTTCAATTAGTTTATTTCTTTTTAAACTTAGAACTCAACACAAAATTGGAATCAAGTCAATTTGGGTACAGCAAATGTTGAATATCTCATAAAGGAAAGGAGAAAGTGTGCCTATACATATTATTAAAAGAGAAAAGTTCAACTTTTGCTACTTCCCCAAGACCAGTGTTATTTTGAGATGTATATGTGATGCTTGTAAATATTCAGTATGATGGAAGGAACAAAGAAGTCTCCTTTACTTCTTATCAGTGTTGTTTAAATTCTTCAAAAGGAAATTAGTTCTGTTGAAAAGTGCTAGATAGATACTCATTCCAAGAATGAAGGGTCCTCTTCCTTGTTCTACTGAGACAATTGATTAGGGATATAAAGTCAAGGGAGAAGGACTAAAGGCAGTTTGAACTCACAAATAAGATGTATCCCGCTTTCAAGTGATCTACAAAATGAGATTTTCTTTTAGTACATCTGTGCAATTATGTGTGAAAAGTCAAGCTGACTGATTTGATGAGATTATAATTATAATAGAAAGAAGATGAACATCAAAACTATGGTCAGATTCTTATCCTTGTTCCTAATATCTATTTCAGCAACCAAGAGGGTTACAGTTAAAAGAGGTGAAATGGGAATGAAAGATTGATTTTTTTTTAATTGCCCAAAATACTGTGAAAATGACTCTTGGTCTTTGAGGATTTTAAATTTATTTTCATTTCAAATATTATATTATCCTGTTTCCTATTATGATATTTACTTCTAAACTGTTTAATACAGTTCATAATTGATTTGAAACCCAAAGAAATGTATTTATTTTGTTTAGTCAATTAAAAGAGGAATAAGGACTCCAGTCACCTGAGGATAATTACTAGTTTGCCACAATGTATGATTTTAAAATGAAAATTAGAATATTACCATTGGACATCCTTTTTGAGTCATGTTTTTAAGTGTAAAATGACCCTAGTTACCATATGGCAAAATATACTGAAAATCCAAACTGTTAAGACAGACACAGCTGTTTAAATTGCGGTTGTATGTTCAAAAGTTTTCTACTCAGCTATTATGTGGCATTTCCAACTATTAATCTCTGGCCATTAATTGGCAGTAACCTCAACTTGTGGTGGGTGGCACAGATGTAAGAAACATGATCTTTACCTGGGAGCAAATGGCTAAATTGTAGTTATCAACTTTATTCCTATGCAAATGATAGTACAAAGTATGTATGGTTTCATCGAATTGTTGATAACCCAGAAATATAAATAGTGATTTGATTCAGCTCTTCACTGAGTAGACATATTTAAAGACCAGTAACATTTATAGCTATAGTGTTAAGCAAAATGAGATCCAAAGAAGAAACATGAAGTCACCCAGAGATCAAAAGATTCTAAAGCATCATCTAATATGAGAGTTGGAAGGAACCTTAGCAGACATAGAAAGTTCATTCTAACTTGAAGCTACATGATAACTTACAGTAGATTTTGGTTCACAGATATTTATCTTTGTTAACGACTGCATGTTTAAATTAGGAACGGCACTTTTCAAAGATTTGTTGTTTGTTTTGTTTTTCCTGATGTGGCTGTCAAGTGTAGAACTATGAATGTCTTTGGAAGGTTGTGTAATGTAGGCAGGAATTACGTATAGGGATGGTGTTAAAATTAAACTTACTAAATTTTTAAGAGAATTGAGGAGATTTTCAAATCTATTTGGTCATTTCATATCTCCGATCTACTTTAATTGGGATGTCCAAAGTGGACCAGCATATTTAGGGTAACATGGATAGGATTTAAAAGATCATCACTCTCTACTCTGAGTATTAATTGTTTTAATCTTTTAAGCTTTAAAATATTAGCAAGGTACTCTAGAGAGTAGTAATACTCAAAGAAATGCTTTTGGTTTTCATCTTTAACACTGAAAAGTATAAAAATGAAAAGCAGCATGGTGTGGTCAATAGAAGCCTTGGCTATGTTAGGAAGACCTTGGTTCATTATTCATGTTCTCTCCTTAGCACTTTGCATACAGACATTATTTTTTGTACTTTCATCTGTCTGATACATTAATGACCATTTAGTTATTAAGGAACTCTTATTTTTGTTTTATAACTCGCCATACTGTACTACCTAGTATTAAAATCTTGTCAATGGCTTTAAGGAACATCTTTGCTGCCCCTGAGTTTTGTTTTGAATATAACTGAAATTCTAGATGACTTTGGCTTTTTGGGAAGAGGGGCACTATAGAAATTTAAGACAGTAGAAGCAATATGCCTCTAACATAATTATACCAGTTTCGAAGCCTCTTATTGTGACAAACCTTAGTTTAAGTTTAGAAAACAGCTAGATTATAAACTTTGTATATTCTGTGTAAGGTACCACTCAGCATAGTGAATCAGAGAAATGGCCAGACCTGAAATTAGGAGACAAAGTTTCAAATCCAAGCTCTGGCACTACCTAGCTTGGAACTCTGGGCAGGTCACTTAACCTTTCTGAGACTCAGTTTCCTCTCATGTAAATTTGGGATAATATTACTTACACCATTGTACAGGTACAAGGAATGTACTCTGTAAGTATTATAAAAATAGAAGTTCTATAAACAATTTCTTTTCTCTCACCTAGCACAATAGGTAAAATACACAGATGGTTACAAAACCCTGCTTCTCATGAAAAAAAAATCCTATCTGATATCTTTTAAAGGCACCCATAATGTTGTGGATATCAGAAGAAAACTCTCTCATCTGATTAGTTCTCATTATTTACTTGCAGAAACTATCCTGGCAGCCACATCTAGGGACCAGGGGAAATTAATGTTCTTGGTAGAACAAAGCATCTCAAAAAACTAATGAGCACACACTGAACACTGGCTTTGGTTCCTTGTTTTACTGTCCTTCGTTATCTATTGGTACATGGTGTTCCTGTAGCCATCTTCAAATCTTCTCAATTTTAGTGGGAGTTTGTGTATTCTGGAAAAATTGTATTGACTCATGAGGAAATAGGGTGGCAGTGGTAACATGCACACCCTATGCTCAAATGGTGGAACCTCAGTGATATTGGAGCTGCATTGATGCGACATCAGCCAAGCATGAGGATTTAATGTGATGACGTGTCTTCAGGTCTTTGTAGCTAGCTAGCCATATAAAACATGCCAAGCCATACAGAATCCTGCTTTGGCAGAACGAGGGGGCCAGGTTTATTTTCTAAATTATACACAAAATTATTTATTTGGTTGCTCAACTCGTTCAAATGGTCATAGTGCAAACCAACTTGTCCAAAGCATGAAGTTTCATTTCATTTTCTTTTTTAGAAGATTTTAACCCTGAAATATGTTGTTTTTAATCATAGAAAGTTAGCCATGTAGCACTAGATATCATCTTGTGAATTTGTAATTTGATGTGTTTATGGGGATATATATATCTATATATCTATATATATATCTATATATATATATCAACCCTGTATTTGATTCAGTAGTCATTTGTTCAATGGATTGTTTTCCAATCGCATCACAAGGGAACTGTATTTTTTTCATATTTTAAAAGAGATTAAAGAAGCAGGAGAAATATACTGCTTTTAAATGTTAAATATTAGTACATCTAAGAAATATTCATGGCAGAACTAAGCAGTAATTAATTGGAAGTGCATTAGAGTGTCTGTTATTTTGTGCATCTGAAATCACTTGGGATTCTTCAGGAATTTGGAATAGATGTCTATCATTTCTTAACAAGCAAAGGACACAACTGAATTTTATTGGCTGAAAAAGTTGTCTTTTCTACTTATATTTTCATATTCATATTTCATATTAATATATTTCTCTGGCACATTAATAAATGCTTGCTGATTATTTGCATAAATTCTATCAATGTATATTTAAAATGACACTATCCATTTTTTCCTTGTCTAAATAAAAATCTATATAAAGTGAAAAGAGTTTAGGATGATTATCAAACTATATGATTTCATGCAGTTCTTAAGTATATGATGTGGAACAGAGATCTGTTAATAATTTTTGGACCGGATGATTTGACTAAAGCACAAGTCCATTACATGAAATATAAGCTTCATAATGACATTCTGAATACTACCCTTGAACCGTAACACATTAGCATAAAAATATGGTCCTTTATATTTAAAAATTTTAAATTATTGACATCCATCTTACAAATTTAATTTTTATAAATATTTCATCTCTTTCCTATGCTCAATTTAACCTATCAGAGCTACACACTTTTGAAGACATCTGGTATTGTGCTTAGGCAGCTGGCTCTCATTTGTAAAGGGGTTTGGAGCAAATTTCAGGCCTTTGCCAACAATAATATAGCAGTTGGCCAGCTTGTTTGTTTTGTGGCAGTTTCACGCAGTGGGGCATTAGAGAGCCAAGTTCAGGAGCAAGTTATCTGGCATCTCTTCCAGACCAGGTTGATAGAACCTGGGGTTTGGGGGCAGGTGGAATAGAATGCCTTGGGTAGGTACTTTCATGCCTTGTTATTTTCAATTCTACCATGTTTAACGAACAGTTTTTATATGCCCCCTCTTAGCAATGTACTTCAGTGTGCTTTGGAAATCCAGTGATGAGACAAGACAGTCCTTGTATTTGGAACTTCAGGGAATCTTGGATGGCAGGATGAGAAGTAAGAGAAATACACATAGTTTAAATACAATAAGACATGATACATTCAAATAGTTCTGTGAAATATATTAGTGATAGAATCAAGGGAATCAGGGAAGGTTTGAAACAGAGATGGAAAGTGTGTGAACCGAGTTTGATAAAAAGGGAAGGATTTCTGAATCAATAAATCAACAGGTATTTATTATGTGTGAGACCCTGTACTAGGTATTGGGGTGAAAAGTATTAAAAATGATACAGGTCCTACTGTCAGGGAGCTTATATTCTGAGGGAAGTTTGAGATGTGCACTGACAGATAAGTGCTGGGGCCAGGGAGGAGTACAAAGTCTGTTTAACCAGTAAATTTTGTACAGGTGACTTACTGATGCTATTCTAATTAAAAGATACAGTGAGTGGAGTTGCTGAAAGTCAACTTGGCTTTTATCAATGGCCAACCCCTCCTAAGCTTCACGTCAGGAAGAACTTCTTAGCAATTAGAGATTCAGAAATCAGGAGGGTCTGGGATAGGAGACTAGATGACCACTGGTCAGGTATATTATGATGGGGATTCCCTTTCAATGTGTTGGACTAGATGACCCATGAGATCTCTTCCATCCCACAAATTCCATGATACTATGATTCATTCTGGTCATTTCTAACAAGCTTACATATGGAAATACTCCTATTGTGAAAATGTAAATAGAATGACAAGGAGTTCTTATAAACTGTAATTTAATCAACTGCACAGGTTAGGTGTATCCTGGTGCAATATGCTAATATGAACTTTGTCCTAAATTTATTATCCAAGCAGTTGTTTTACCATATTATTTTACATTTTTAATGTTCCCTTCATGTTGCAATGAAAAAATAACAAGTCTTTGTTAGTCATGAAAACCTCAAAATTAAAGAAGCTGAAGTAAAATCATATTCAAGATTAGAACTCAGGATCCTTGAGAACTTCTTAATACCTCTGACTGCTAAGCATGGCAACTCTTCTGGTTGAATTTTTTCTATTGGTTTAATTTTAACTTCTTAATCAGTATATTTTGGAGTCCATATAACTGAATGAGATGTTTGGAGTCCATGTAACTGAAAGAGATGTTTTCATGACTACATGGCTTTTTGTGGCCATGTTGCAGTTGAAAACAAAGCCAAGGTTTCCTTCTCTGCTTCCTTTTTCCAGGATTGCAGAAGGAAAAATGAAATCTGAATCCTTTGAACTCTTTCATGATTGTTTAGACACCTTCCTTGAGTCTGGAACCTGGAAGTGTGCCGTCCAGTGAGTGCAAAGGGTTTTTGGTTTCCAGTGACCCAGTAAGGGCTCTGAGAATCAGTGGTGGTGAGAAGTTTTATTTTCAAATCTAATTATTAGAATTTATTCTTGGAAAAATATTGATATCTGGAATGGATTCCTACTGTCTGACCTTACCTTGCATTGTAAATTCACTCTTTAAATAGTGTTTTGTGTTCCACTCATTTTCTTTAGCATCCTGTTTGTTCAAGAATATTGCTTTAAAGCCAAAAATATCTGAATGAAAAGGAGGTAAGAAAAGAAGCAATCTAAATGCCAAAGATTATTTTTTCCCTACTTCAACTCTTGCAAATTTCTATACCTGTAGTTTTTTTTTTTTAGTTACACATGGTAAATCCAAACTATAGCAATCTAGTATATGTATAGTACTCCCTGCAGAATAATATCTTGTCAAGAAAGAACAGAAATGAATTCATGGAATAGTAAAATGGAAGATTTTTTAAATAGGAAAAGTGTTATCATGGAAATAAATTTTGTGCAACTTTAAGCTCTGTGAACATATATAATACATGTGGATAGAATGATTTATACCATGAATTTTATGACACAGCTTTTTCCCCCACATTTAAAAAAGTAGGCATCACCAGATTTTCTGTAAGCAGATGAATTGGAGTAATAGAATTTTAGACTTGTGGGGGTCTTTAGCAAATATCCAGGACAAAGTCTCCATTTAGACTTAAATACACAATAAAGAAAAGAAAGAGAAAAACATTATAAACTTAAATGTTGAAACAAATACAAAAGGAGAAGAGAAAAAAAAGCATGGCATGTGCATAGCAGAACATAAAAGAGGATTCAACATATATAGCAATAAATTTCCATTCCAAGAAAGCCCATAGAGTAAATGCTTTTCATTGTATTGAAAAAGCTCCATCTTTTCTTTGCTTCCTTGTAAGTTATCTTTTGTTTGCTGTGAACTTCAAAAATAATTTTATTTTAAAGTTTGTGTCAAAGACTCATGTATGGGCTGGGTTTTTTAAAAGCAAAAGTAAGGCCTTGAGCATATAAATAAATATACTGTTTGTAAGAGAGATAAATAAAAACACTTAAAAGTAGAGATCCAGAGTCAGAGCTTAACCTTGGTTTTCATATGTGTGTGTATGCATACATAATTATACACACATACACACGCACACACACGTGTATGTCTATCCTGGCCACAGAAAGTAGCAGAGTATTTTCAGTGTCATGTGGACATTGACTCAGTAATTCAGTGCACATGGGAATGCAGCTAAAGCACAGACTTTATGTGCCAAAAATAGCTCAGCATTTGATTTTAGGTAAGATGGGAAATCTTTGAATCTTTGAGGCAGGAAATGGGACAACCGTATAAGCTTTGCTTCTAGGAAAGTCTCTGAAACCAACATAAAAAAGAAGGTGGTGCCCTCTTCCCCTTTTCATTCCTTCAATATTTCCCGAAAATAATGTAAAGAGATTAACTCAAGTTAATGCTCTAAACAGCTCTGTGGTCTTTAAGGAAGAAATGTGATCTGTTTCTGAACCTTGACACCTCTACCCATGCATTTCTTAATGCTAAAATTGCAGCTTTGTTGTTCCTTTTTCTGTCACCCAGTGTCATTTGTACTGTGACCCTATAGTTTGTCACAGTTGGGTTTAGGGTATTTAGGGTTCTTGTAGAGGTGTAGCAACAAAGCTAGTAAGGTGGCTTTTGGAAATAAATGACCATTGGTTATGCTAATTTACACAAACTTTACTTGAGTTGTTTTGGAGTTTTGATTCCAGGCTTTAGATGTGAATTGCTAGATGAGTGTGTATTCTTTCTTCTGTGGTTTCAGTGTTAATTTATCCTTAAGGGCTTTGGAAGATGGGTAAGAATAGCATAACAGCTGTTTGAACCTATAGAGGTAAAATGGTTCAGGAGTTTTCTAAGATATTATGCATTTTTGGTCTTAATTCTCATTCTCATTCTCTCTCTCTCTCTCTCTCTCTCTCTCTCTCTCTCTCTCTCTCTCTCTCTCTCTCTCTCTCTCTTTGCTTTTTGGAGGGCAATTGGGGTTAAGTAACTTGCCCAAGGTCACACGGCTAAGTTTTTGTTTGTGTGGGTTAAGTGTCTGAGGCCGGATCCAAACTCAGGTCCTTCTGACTCCAGGGCTCTACTCACTGGGTCACCTAGCCGCCCCTCTCTCTCTCTTTTTGCATGCTTTGTTTGCATCTATATGGCAGTGATCTTTGATTTTAAATGACGTATTGCTTTAAGTATGTGAGGAATACTCACAAAACAAGGAAAATGGCATCTGTAATATTTCATACAGGTTTATAATGAGAACCCAGAGAGAAGCAACCTGGCACATAGCCGACCTCAGAATCAGGAAGGCATGAGTTCAGTCCCTGCCTTGGCCACATATTTTCTGTATGACCCTGGCCAAGTCACTTAACTTTCCAGTGTCTTATACTTTGAGAATATAAAATGAAGAGCAGGTGCCAGTTTGCATTGGTAAGGGATATTTCCTCCCTAAGATTTCCCTATATCAACAGGTTCCAGTCACTACCCCTTGGGTCGCCCACCCCCAAGGCCACAAATAGAGTATAACTAGGTTTGAATTTTGCCTCAGGTGTCTAATTCACTGTGTTAAAAATAAACAAACAAACAAAACCCCTTCTTTTCTCTCAACTCACCACCACCACCCCTTCCTTTCTTCTCTCTTGGCTGAGGACCTTCCTTCATTCTTAACTTCAATGATAAAGGACTATCATGTCTCACTGTTCCTCTGTTCAAATCTCAGAACACCCCGAAATCATCCTCTCATTCCCTCCTCCTTTTCTCCAGTGTCTGGTGCATAGGTGGACCCACTGAATACCATCCTTATGATTTCCCCTACAGTCATTCACTTTCTTTCTATTATAGACTTTACCTGTGGACTGATTCCTTTCTTCCTCCCTACAAATGAATTCTCTTGCTTCTTCTCCCTTCTTGGATGTTCCTTCTCAGTCTCCTTTGCTTGTTCATCATTTATATCATGCTTACTAGCTGTGAGTTCACCCCAAATCTTTATTATATTACTTTTCTCTGTTCTACACTCATTCATTTGGAAGTCTCATCAACTCCTATGCATTTAATTACCATTTCTAGAAAGTTGACTCCCAAATATGCACACCAAGCTTGAGTGAGTCTTCTGACGTCCAATCTAACATTTCCAACTTTCTGTTGAACATTTCAAAGTGGAGGTCTCATCGGCATTTCAAACAAAACTTCCCCAAACAGACCTCTTTCTGTTTCCTCCAAGACATTCAAGTTTCTGTTGAGTGTGCCATCATTCTTCCAAACATTCAGGGTTGCACCCTCATTGTCAGCAGCTTCTCAACTCTTATTTCGCTTACACAGCCAATCATTTGCTAAGTCTTAATGCTTTTACCTCCGCAACATCTCTCTCATTTATCTCTTTTTAGTTTTGGGCCTGACATTATTAATGCCTATTCCCCTTCCCCTCCCTAATCAATCACCAGTTTAGATTAGGTTCTCATTGACTATCACTTGGACTCTCCCTCAACATCTACCCCTCTTTGATCTCTCTCAAAAACTGCTCTCAAATTGGTGGTCCTAAAATATAGGTTTGACCATGCCATTGCCCTGTTTAAACTCTAGTGGCTCCCAGTTGCCAAGGGAACAAATATAAATTTGGGATACAATGCCTTTCATAATCTGACTTCTTCACACACTCCATCTCCCAACTCTCTGCCTTTGTACTGGATGTTCCTTGTGCCTGAAAAGTACCCCCTCTTCTTTCCCTTTTTTCAAAATGCAACTCAAATGATACCATCTACATGCTCTGATCCTCCAGATTCTATATCTCTCTCCCTTAAATTGCCTTATATTTATTATGTATATCTATATATACATAATATACATACATATATACATGGCTTAATACACACATATTTTATGTGTATATCTGTGTGTGCATGATCTACATGTTACCTCGCCACATATAATATGAGCACCTTTTGCCTCAGTGTCCCCAGAACCCTATATAGTACCTGGCACATAGCAGGGAATTAATAAAAATACTTACTGACAGGTTCATAGGTTGTGTGAACATAGGCAAGTCCCTATATTATCTTCTAACATATATGAATCTTGATCTTCATTGGTGGACATGATACCCTGCTGACACAATCAGGGATCTTTGATAGAATATGATTTTGCATATATGTAGAACCTAGTGGAGAGATTTTTAAAATCCCTTTTAATTGATGACTTTTCTGCTTCATGTGATCATAAATCTAGAATAAGAAGAGATGTCAGATACTCTGCTTTCAGAAAAATTCAATAAGTTGTCCAAGTTTACCCAAGTATTAAGTGCTGATGATAGAATTTGAACTCAGCTCCTTAAGCCCCACGGTGTTTGACACATATTAAGTGCTTAAGAAATGCTTGTTGATTGACTCTGGCTCTAGAATTATGGATATTTTCATTGTGTCATGCTGAATACAAATTTTTCAATATTATTTCTTTTCCCAAATGTGGGATCACTTATATGTGGAAATATTTTGTCTCCTCCATTTAGCTAGAAGAGGTCAGTATCACATATGACTTTTATTTTCTACTCATAGAAGGCCAGACCGGTAAATCCTTAAAGTTCTTGGTAATTTGCTTTAAAATATTTTCTAGACTTAAAAATGGAGGCTCTGATAGTATATCTTTGTCTTTTAAAACAAATGGCTAAATTTTAAGATAAAAATGTTTATCTTCCCTTTTTTGGATCCTTTTTCAATTTTATAATAATACTTTCTGCGTAATGAAACCTTTTATTCCTAGTTCTAGGCATCAGTCACATTGTCTTTCCCATTATTGAAGACTTTGGTAAGAAACCCTCCTATAACAGCTATAATCCAAGTAAAGGGAAGCCAATGCCTTCCTAATCCAGATGTTGCTCCCCTTTGAAGGTCGGAGTCTTGTGGGAATCTGCTCATTTGTCTCTGAAGTCCTTATCTTTTGTTCCTTCTACAAAGAGCAAATGTACCTGCCCAGAATCACTTGAATCTATGAAAGCCAAGGATATTAATACCTGAAAGAGAGACTTCCCACCATTCTTTCCACTCACTGATAGTATAAAAATGACATCAGTTCTTGGCAACATTTGGAAAGGAATGAGGTCCCACTGAAGAATCCCTTTTTAATAGGAGTAAGCCATAAACAAAAACACATTTCCCCTGACTACAGCCTTATAATTTCTCCCACTCAAGACTATGTTCATTTTGGGGGGTTTTGTTAAGGTATATAAATCTGCTCAGATTATCAAGCACAGTTGTAACTAACTTTTAAGCTTACAAAACATCTTATACGCATTAGTTTATGTGATTCCTGCCATAGCACTATGAGGTTCATAATGTAGGTATTGTTGTTCCCATTTTAATATATCAGAAAGCAGGTTCTGTGAAATGAATAAAGTGGCCTCTAGTTGTATTAGCTAGGATTCTATACCACATTCCTTTCAGTCCTCTTGGTTATAGCCCAAGGCTGTGAAGGAGGTGAAAGGCTGCAGGGATACCTTAGAAGCATTGCTGTACTGTGTTGAGAATCTGCATGCCCTGTGCACAATGTAGACTGTGGATATGTAATTTCTTCCTGATACACATATGCATATGCATGTATGTATACATACATACATCACACATACATGTCTACATGTGGCTCTTTGCAGCATGCTGGAGATACAGGAAAAAAATCTCAGCCCCTACCCTTAAGACATATAAAATTTCATAAGAGAGATACAGTACATAAACATTTTAAGTATGGCAAAGGGCAGATTATGATAGGCAGTGGAAAATTCAGAAGGGCAAGTAGATCATTTGAGGAAGGAGAGCTGACTTTCAGCTGGGAAGGCTTCATGTAGAAGGTGGCCTCATGGATAAGGCACTATCTGACATGAAGAGAAAGATTTCAGCAGGCAGAGGTGGTGAAGCAATCCATTCTGCAGAGGGATGCTTTCTATAAATGAATGGGAGCAGAATAGGGTCAAGAAAACCCCAAATACAGTCACAAAAAGTCAGACACAACCAAAGTCACTGAACAGCAACAGCAGAAGAAGACAGGGCATGAATAGGGAGTGGCTCAAAGGCCTCCTTGGTTAGAGTGAAGAATGTACAAAAGGGAAAAATGTGAAATCAAGCTGGAAAAGTAGGTTGCAGGTACATTGTGGGCCCCCTGAAGGTCAGGCTTTGGAAGCTTATTTGTTATTTGGCATTGATATAATAGCCATAAAAGAAAGGGACAAAAATGGAGACTATCATATTTTTAATACATACATATATGAAAAATTATATAATAACATTCTATAGAAACGTCAAATGCTTCGCAAAGGTCAAGGAGGATGAGTTATAAGGAAAAGTCACTGAATTTGGAAATTAAGAGATCCTCAAGGACCATCAGAAAAATGGCTTTTGGTAAAATGTTAAAGGGAGGAAGCTGAATGACCAAGGGTTAAGGGATGATTCGCAACAAGGAAGACAAAACAATAAACTTCTTTCTAAGACTTTTGGCAGTAAGGGGAGGCACTAAGAGATATGATGTTATATAGAGGAATTAACAAAGTAAAGGGAAGGCAGGTTTTCTTAATGTTTGATAGGGCAGACAAATGACTTTGTGATAGAAAAAAGGAAAGAGCCAGTAGAGAGATTTTGAAAATGTGAGACAATTGAAGCAGTTACAAAGGAGACATGGAAAGATGAATGAGATTAAGGAATCAAGTAGAATGCGCTAACCTGAACAAAAGAACTGTCAGCCACTAAGCCTGGAGAAGAGTTTATCAGATTGAGATCTGGTCAGTGTGATATCACTGGGGAGTGAAGAGTGTTCCTTCCAGAGTCACTTACGCGGGGTCCCATAGCTGGCAAATATTTGAGGCTAGATTTGAACTCAGGAAAGTGAGTCTTTCCGACTGCAGGCCTAGTGCTCTATCCAGTGTACCACCAAATTGGTATGTGGCATTTACTCAGACATTTTTCTGATTTTTATGGACTGTGATAAGAAGGCTGATTAATTTCACCATTGCTTCAGTCCCCTTTCCATCCTCCAAAATGATACCATGCTTTTCAAGGAGGCATTGCCTGTAACACAGAAAACCTTGCATTATTGTAACATAGAAATACAGCATCGCAAAAAGTTTAAAAGTGTTTCTATTAAGTAGGGGGATGAAGATTCTGTGCTCCAGATAGGAGTTGTATTGAGCAATGTTCGTTAAAATTTTTCCCTTAGATTTTTTTACTCTTTTTTTCTTTTAAATTTCCACAAATCTATACAGGAGTGAATTCTAGAGTTGTTAACCTATAGTAGTATTTGTAGCAATAAAAATGGTCATGTAAAAAGTCTACTCATCTCTTACCTATTTTAATGGTCTGTAATACAACAGATGTAGCATTTTGGTAGTTGGTAACAGTGGGGACTTTTCAATGCATTCCTGTTCTTTGCCTCTATGCCCCCCTTTTTTAACGAGGTGCAAGAGCTAGAAGGCAGAGGTTGTCTCAAATAGGAAAAACCCTGTGTAAAATTGTCTCCAATAGCCATTTTGAAATAACATCATTAATACATTATAACCAAAATCCACTAGGAAGTCACAACACTCATTATAATGTTGTTTGTCCAGTTACCCAATTATAACATTTATAACATTGTTCCAATAGAAATAACTGGTTCCTGAAAAGTTGGGTTTTCTTTCCCTCCAAATATTGTGTTTTTATCAGACCAATTAGTGACTTTAAAATGGGTATATCTGTACTTTAAATCATTTCCACCTTTCCTTGGCTCTGCTTTTTGTCAAAGGGGAGTGTGAATGCCAGTAAGTTGTGGTGACCTGTGACCATTTCGACTGGTTACCACTTGTTCAGTTGTCAACATGAAGTTATTTTAGGCAGAGCCTAAAATTTTAAAGCTTTGATATGAATTTTTTTTAGTCTTGGGAGTAATTTACCCTAAGCTTTTGGTATAAAGCATGTCTAGGGTGGCCCTTGGTGTCATTTTTTAAGAATGTCAATATTTTTTGCTCAGCTTTACATTTCCTTAGATTTTTCTTTACCCAGCATCAAATTTTAAAATGTAAACTTTACACTGATGATCAGTATTCTTTAGAATACAAATGAAATCAGAGAAATTCTTCAACTATATTATCACTGATTCAACCTCAGTTATATAATTGGTTTTATATGGTCTTACATAAGCTTCCTGGGTTTAAATATGCTGTATGTGTGTGACAATGAAAAAAAATTGTAAGTTGAGAAAACATCATTTTTCTGTAAGCCTTTTAAGACATGAGACGGTGGTAATGGTTATTCTCCTCTGTTGTCAGCGGTGTTTAAAATTTTCTTCTGAACTTAAATGTCACATAAGAGGAATATTTTCATATATTAAAGCAGAATAGAAAAATAGGATAAAATATAACTCACCCTTGTCACTATCACACCTGTTTCCCTCAAAGGAAAGGCAGGAAAACAGAACCAATGTATCAAATATATGTAGTAGATGGAGCTGAAAATAGATGGGACTTTTTTAAGGCATAGTTCCAAATTACTTTCCAGAATGTTAGTACTGATTCACAGCTCCTCACAGTCCCTTGACAATTGTCCTTTTCACTTATGAAGAGTTAAAGCCTTCTGAATTGTTTTAACTTGCATTTCTCTAATTAATGATTTGAGTATTTTTCATGTGATCATCAATAGCTTGTATTTCTTCCTTTGAGAATTGCCTATTTCTACCCTTTGACTATTTTATGGCAATGGCTCTTGTTCTCTTTTTCTAAATCAGTTCCTTTTGTATCTTGGAACATCAAACCTCTTTTTGAGAAAATTGCATACTAGACTTTTTCCAAAATTAACTATTTCCCATATAATTTTGATTATATTAATTTAATTTCTTTAAAACTTCTCAATTTTATATACTCAGTATTGTGTATTTTATCTTCTGTGATTTAATCTGTCCCTTATTTGGACAAAACCTCTTTACCTATCAATAGATTTGATAAGTATTTCCTTCCTTGTTCCTTTATATCTAAGTCCTTTAAGTCTATTTGGAGCTTATCTTACTATATGGTGTGATAAGAGATGTCAGATTAATCCTAATTTCTGTTGGGCTACTTTTCAGTGTTCCCAGCACATTGTGCTGAAGGGTGAACCTCCGCTTCCCTAAATGGGGCCTTAACATGGATTGACTTGTTTGCCATTATGTTCGTTTGCTTTCATCAGCATTGTATTTTCATATCCCTTTTCCAAAAAAAAGCAGCCCATTAAAATATAGTTTTTAAACATTCATTTATTTATTTTTAGTTTACAGCATTCAGTTCCACAAGCTTTTGATTTTTAAATTTTTATCCATCTTCCTCCTCTGCCCCTGCTCAAGATGGCATGCAATCTGATAAAGTCTGTACATATACATTCATATTAAATACATTTTTACATCAGTCATGTTGTAAAGAAGAATTCTAACCAATGGAATGAAAAACATACAGTTTTTAGATTTTTCCCCCTATAACATTTTTTCCAATAAAGAAAAAAGAAGCAAATGTTCTTGCTTCCAAGCTCCTTTAATGGATCCACAATCTCACCAAGAATTGAAGTCTTTCTAAAATACAAATCACCATCCACCCAAGCTTTCTGATCCTGAATTTTTCTCATTTGTATTCTTCACTGAAACTTTTATAGGGATTCACTTGGGCCGGGAGAAACCTTTCTGTACATCCTTTAATATTTTTGGATGTCATTATAACATTTAGGCTTTCCATTCATCAGTATAGGATTTGCAGTAGGAGTGGCACCTGACAATAATAATATTTGAATAGATAGATTTTTTACTTTTTTTAATGACCTCCTACTCTGGTATTGCTTATTGAGGTCAAAGTCAATTTTAAAATTATTCTAGTGGTGCATGGTATCCTAGAAAGTTTGTAGGATCTTGATTGGATATAGTAGATATGGCATCTGTTTTCTGTAGGCTGAAGTGGTGTTTAAAGAGGGAAGGGAACTCATGTGGCTTCCTGGCTGCCTAGCCTATGGGAAATGGTGTCAAAGATTTTAGCAGAATTCCCATTGGCCTGCCAGAATGATTTTCTAACTTAGTATGACTACTTGCAAAGGTGGTTAGGTGTAACTGTTATCATTTTAAACTTATGAATTGTGTCTCTCCCACCCCCGCTTTTAAAGCAAAGTTGTTCTTATTGCATTTTTTACTCTATGAATGTCCTTTGTAATCATGCCCCAAACTTGAATCACTGACCTGGCCTGAATCAGGCCTGCTTCAAAGTAGTAGCATAAATTAATAATGATGAAAATGGCAATAACTAAAATTTTTATCAAGTTTTAAAGTGTGAGCAGTACTTTGTTTATCTCATTTAGATATAGACATGACATTAGGCAATTATTTAATGTAACTCCTTCATTTTACAGATGTGGAAGCCATGAGGGCCACAGGAATGAAATGACTTTTCTAAGGCCATATAGGAAGAACTAACAGAATTGCTAGATGAACCTAATTCTTCTGACTCCAAAGCCAGCACTCTCTCGATTGAACCTTCTCCCTCATTCTCTCTTTCACTACATAGCCCTTCTTTTTA
Organism: Gymnobelideus leadbeateri; assembly: GCA_011680675.1. Classification (NCBI taxonomy): domain Eukaryota; kingdom Metazoa; phylum Chordata; class Mammalia; order Diprotodontia; family Petauridae; genus Gymnobelideus; species Gymnobelideus leadbeateri. The sequence goes on from WOXC01009390.1 coordinate 119,980, forward strand.
GTAGCATGTTTTCTTGATTCACCTTCAGAGAAGAATGGATTTTGAATCATGGATTTGCTTCATTACCACCCATATGACCTTGAGCACTTTACTCTCATGCCCCTCACTTTCCTCATCAGAGTACTGGATGATCTAGGTGGAATACTCAAGTTCCTTCCAGGTATAAATACACGATCCTATGAAAGGCATTATATTTCATTCTGTAATTTAAAGAGTTGTTCTGCTTGATAATTTAAATATACCTGTCTTACCAGTAATATATGGCTCAACATTCACTGTAAGATTAAATGTTCTTTGGTATTTGTGTGTATTGAAACCAAAGACCATTTTTGCTTTGCAAACCTTAAAGTGCTATGCAAAAGTAAAGCTATCATCATTATGTTGTGACTGTGTCAACACTTCTTTTTAAGAAAATGGTAGGTGTGATGAAGCTTGAGTTATTTTTATAACTCAGACTACTTTAGCTTGCCAATTAAAGTATAATCATTTTCAATCATTCCTTTCTTTCCTTTGTGAAGGAAAATAAGATCATGGGTATCAGGAAATATCTTGTAATAGAGGCAATTAGACAAATTTCTAGAGTTTATGGGACTCAATAAAGAATAGTTTAGATAATGTATGTGATATTCATTTTTTGTTACCAGGTTTTTATACTGGGGAGGGGGGGAGGCTGATTGATTTCCAAAGAGGATTTGATCACTCTGTGTCTAACAGTACAAATGGAAACACATTGTGTTTGTAAAATCAGTCAGTCAATTCACATTTATTAAGCACTTTGTATAAAGCATTATGCTAAGTGCTGGTAATACAGAAACAAGCAGAAAGAAATACAGTCCTGCCTTCAAGGAGTTTACATTCTGATAAGAGAAGACCACATGTAAAAGAGATCTGGAAAGGAAAGAAAGAGGAGAGAAGGTCCTCACATGGGCATGGAGGAGAAAGTCCTGTGAAGATGAGTCAGAAGGGCAGCCTAGAGAGGAATAAAGACATCCTTGGCCTGAGCCTCCTCCAAAAATGGAAGGTTTTGCAGGAACCAGACAATTAGAGATAGAGATGAGAGATCTTTGGCTGTTATAATAAGGGAATCATGGAATCAAAGAATCACCACATTTTAGACCTATAACGAACCTCAGTGGCCATCTAATTCTTTTTTTTTTCTTTTTGGAAGGCAATTGGGGTTAAATGACTTGCCCAAGGTCACACTACTAATTTTTTTTGTGTGTGTTAAGTGTCTGAAATCGGATTTGAACTCAGAACCTCCTGACTCCAGGGCAGGTGCTCTATTCACTGTGCTACCTAGCCGCCCCCATGGCCATCTAATTCTGCCAAGTTGTTGTTTATCCTTCATTCTTGAAGAGGACTAATGACATCAGGAGGGTAATGTATTGACTTTCACGTGAATCGGATTTAAGTGAGGCCACATGAGTTCTCTTCCCTCTTTAATTAATTATAGTTAAATTAAGAACTGTTTAGATTAATCATCCTCACTCTCTCCTGCAGAGCCATTGGAGTCCAGTAGCAAGACATAGGTCAAGATGAATTCCAGTCATTTTATACCTGTCAGACTCTGTTTGAAGATGTCCAGAATGAATGCATACACCTGAGATAGGAGGCTCTAAATTGTTAGATAAATTTTCCTGATATTGAGACTAAATTTTCCCCTTTGTACTTTCACTCCTGTTTCTGCTTTCTGGGGCCAAAGAGTACAGAATTGAACCCCCCATTCTTCCACGTGGCAGCTCTTCAAATATATGGAAAGTTAGCATTGTCATCCTGAGGCCATTCCTTCAGCCGGCCTTCACAGCACATGGACTTTGGTTCTTATCCAGATATAAAAGCGATATACCCAGAGATACTGAATCAGATATTTTGGTTAAAGATTTTTGGGGTCCATTCACATGGCTGGGAAAATAGACATCCATAAATCTTGCTTGCCATCTCTATGACTTTTTGATGTCTGTCCCCCTTCCCCATGCCTGGAATGTACTCCCTATTTACCTCTGTCTCTAAGAATCCTTAACTTCCTTCAAAAATCAGTTCAAATTCTGTTTCTGTGTGTGTGTGTGTGTGAGCGCATATACACGTGCATCCCAAAGCAAAATGTTCTGTGTCTCTCTTCTTCTCTCTCTCTTCCCTTTTTTCTAGCTTGTCTTTTTCTGTTCCCTCTCTATCTCTCTCCGCTCTCCCTTCTTCCCCCTCTCTCGTTCTCTCCTTTTCTCCCTCTCCAATAAGTCCCTTATCATTTCTATGAAGATGACACTGTAATAAACATTGTATGGGGACACAAAGATATTCCTAGATGTGCTTTTTTGGTGGTCAAGAAACTTTCAGAAGGAGAATCAAAACCAAAGGACAGAAAGTTAAACAGAACGTAAGTAGCAGTTGAAAGCAGCCAGGAATGTTGGGAAACATGCTGTATATTGTGAAAAGCAAGGGCAGTTTGGCTGAAACTTAGAGAGTAGGAAGGGTCATAATGTGTAGCAAGGCCAGGAAGTTGGGTTAGGGCAAGGTTGGGAAGGACTTTAAAAGCCAGAGGAGTTTATATTTGATTTTGGCGACAGTAGAGAATTGGTAATATGTTGTTCTTGGATGAAGCTAAACCTTCTACTGTTCTTTGGAGTATAGTTAGTCATGTACATATTATATAAATGACATTTTAATACTATGTTTAGATAAGAGTATTTGTATAAAGGATGGTAGCAGACATTTTTACTCTCATCCCTTTCATCTCATTTCTCTGTTAAACAGATTGAAGTACATTTAGTTTTATAAATTGTTCATGGTGTTTAGAAACAGTTGACAAATACCTCCTGGCATTCACACCTTTAAACAGATGGACTTGGTTAAATGAGACTTTGTTTTTAGAGAAAGATGCTTGATCTTTGGTCTTTTCTAATACCTTCAATATTAACTTCCAAAAGATGAGGCATTTTATTTTCCTTCAGAGATCCTCTCTCCTACCTATCTCATTGAAGGATTCCTTTCTCCATTTTCCTTGGCTAAGTATAAAGAATAAAGCATTAATAAATAAATAAAATATTTTAGGCAGTGCTAAGATTTACATCCACACACATAAGAGAGGCACCATGGAGTAAATTAAATATTTTTTTGGTCTTCTTTCCTTAAATTTCCACGAGAAAGATTTTTTTCTTTGTGGAAAACAGGACTTCTAGGTACCATGTGAGAGGCACCAAACTTTTCTCCCCCTCCTTTAAATTGATATAGCTTAAAGTATAGATACTCACTTTCCCCAGGATACCAATAACTCTAAGACTGGTTTTGAACTCATTCTATTTGTACAGAACAAAGGAAATCACTGAATAATCTTTGCTATTTTTCCAACTTCTGTGGATACTTAAAACTGTAAATATTTTATTAGTAAAGACAAAGTTCAGAACTGATTTTGAACTCTACTAAATACTTCCATTGGTACAGATTGCAGCCTAGCCACACTTTTTCATTCAGTTCATTCTTGCCTGTATCTTTCCATATGTACTCCAGGGTAGATCTTCCTTCAAGAAGCTTTCATCTGGGATGGAGGTGTTAAATGCATGACCACCTGACTACATGAGGCCCAAAATGCATCCGAGTACACTCCAAACTAGACTGAAGTATAATTATATGAAAAATAAAAAACCCCCAAACCCATAGATAGGGTTCATATGTGATTTTCTAAGTCAGTATCCAGCTGTAGGCATTCTTATGTAGGGTTTACTGGTCCCTATTAATATTTGACAGTACTTATCTAGGATATTTAGTATTCTGTAGATACCAATGATATCCATTTGTTTTTTCTCATTCTTCTTATATCACCCCCTGACCACCCTTTCAGGTCACATGTCTTTATGTAAGTCATTGTTGATAATGTGTTATAGCTTCCTTGCACCTAGCATGAGTCACCTGTATTTTTGATACTTCAGAAATCATGAGGTTTCTTGACTTATGGCCAGTATAACACTACCAGAAGAATATTAGTGTTGAAAACTCTCCTTGGGATACTATCCTGTTGACCAAATGCAGTCTACTCTCTGAAGGTGAGGGCAAGTCATACATCTGAAGCTGCTTCTCTGGCTTCTTTTATAACTTTTCTGTAGCTGTAAAAATGAAGAAGGAAAATCATTGTCAGTCCATAAATATACTGTGTACCAGGGACTGTGCTAAGCACTGGGGATTCAAAAAGAGCTTACAATCTAGTGGAGAATTAACAAGCAAACAAATATATACAGAGAAACTATATAGAGGAAAATGGTAAGTTATTAATAGAGGGAATTAAGAGGGTTTGGGGAAGGCATACATTTAATTTTTTAAACAGAAAGATATGTTTTGTCTTTGTCAATCTTTCAGTATTTGTACATCATTGAATGTTCCAGGTCTTACTCTAGAAAAAGATGTGTATCTTTGCTCATTTTCCATCCCCCCCCCCAATAAAAACTATTAAGTCATTCAGAAGTATAAAGCCAGGGATAACCATTAGATGATTTTAGCCTCCTAGGATGCTTTTGAAATCATCATAGAATTTGTATTTTTAAATTCAAATAAAGTTCATAGATTTTAGCAAAAAAATTGCATTCTGACTTGAACAGCTACTGTTTAAAAAAAAAAAAACCTCAGCAATTTTTATTACAGGTCTGACCTTTCTCCTTCATTAGACTTTATTTATTTTCAGGGTGAAGTCAGTAGTTAAACAATAAGTTGTTTTCAAGACAGAGTTTCCTCACAAAATAAGTCATTTTTCAAACCAGAAATATAAATCATATGGAATTCTTTGCCTTTAAATAGAAGCCTCAAACTTCTGCTTCTAGAAAGCCCCACAAGGTATGCTGGGATAGTTGGATTATAAACCAAGCAGGGCACATGGAAGGTTGCTTGGCTAAAAAAATAATTTATACTAAACTATAGTGAATAGTTTACATTTATTTGGGCCTCCTGGATTGCATCGTTCTGCTGGTACTTGGGTCAAATTTATAGCCTAACCTTTATAAACATATTTCCTGAATCCAGGCAGTAAAAGAACCGGACTGCTATGTGTTTGGAGGGAGTGGTAGGGAAACAATTTTACAAAGTAATTCTTCATCTGAAAAGTAAAGTCTTTGCAAATATGACATAGTAATGATTTAGCTACACCTAGTGGCTTATTAAATAATCATCACAGCAATATGTTTTTACTCTAGCAATATGTGGCAAGGCTGTTGAAACACAGTCTTTATAAAACAAGAGGATAATTCAATTTATAAAACTTATATCATAGAAAAATGATTTCAGATTTTCTCTACTCGAGTACATATATTGATATACAATGCTAAGCATTTCCAGTGGCCATATATAATGTATTTGGTCTTGTTAGAGTTGTTTTAGCTTTAGTATTTGGTTTTATATATGTATACACATATATCATAATCATAGAAGTACCATACTAGGTATTTATTTGTTTCAGTCATGTCTGACTTTTTCTGACCACATTTGGCATTTTCTTGACAAAGACATTTGAGTGTTTGCTTTTTCCTCTTCCAGGTCATTTTACAGATGAGTAACTGAGGCCAACAAGGTTTAAGTGACTTGTCCAGTGTCATATAGCTAGTAAATGACTGAGGCCAAGTTGGAATTCAGATCTTCCCAACTGCAAGCCTGTGTTCTATCCATTGTGCCACCTAGCTGCATTTATGCAGCCTTTAAGGTTTGCAAAGGTTTTTGTATGTTATCTCATTTGATCCTTATGTTAACGCAGTGAAATCAGAACTATTATTAACCCCCATTTTACAGATGAGGAAATGGAGGGTTAGAGAAGTTACTTGACTTGCCCAGGGTCACAAAGAGTAAATTCTGTTCCATTTTCCTCTGGGCTACCTCACTCACAGTAAATGAGTTGTTTCTTAAGTTTCTTAGTTATCTTTCTTTCCCACATTGTCACTGTTGAACCTCCTGAACCAAATAAGTGAAAATCAGCCAATAAACATCAAGCATGTTGTATGTGCAAAGCATGATGGTAAGCACTAGGAATTCAAAGAAAGAGCTACTGCTGTCAAAGATCTCATGTCTGATGGGGAAAACAACATTCAAACAACTATATACAAACAAGCTGTATAGAAGATACATTTGAAATAACTGACAAAGGGAAGCTGCTAGAAAGTTTATTGCCTTATGGCTCCCTATTGCCTGTAAATACATGCAGGTCTCCCCAAGCCTCAAAAAAACCCTCACCCTATATTGCTCCTCCCTTTTGTGGCTAAATCCCTTTAGAAGGACATCTGCACTAGCTGCTTCCCCTTCCTTTCCCCTCACTCTCTACCATCTGGCTTCCTACCTCCCAGTTCACCCAGATTAGTTCAAAACTTTTAATTAAACATTTGAAGTATTTTCTTTTTCAACTGCTCATTTGTTTAACTTTGGAGTTCAGAAGACCTGAGTTCAGATGCAGCTTTGGACACTTACTCAGAGCATATCTCTTAACTTCTCTGGTCCTCAGCTTTTTAAAAGCATCTAACTCCCAGGATTGTTGTGAGGATAAAATGAGACAACATTTTAAAAGAATTTTGTGAACTTTAAAGAACTAGTAATAATTACATGTTAATCTATATTTAATGTACAATAAATGAGAATAAGCTGTTACTAATAATTAAGAACAAGAAGAACATAGAGCTGAGGGGCCTCAGAGGATATGTCGTCTTATTCTTTAGGACAGACTGGAGAACTAGAAAGTCGACCCAGCACAATATCCTTTACCTTAGAGTGGCATTCTAAAAGAGCAGAAATATTGTATAATGCATGTTGTGTGATGGTAGCAGGGACTGGCCAGTGAGAGTCCATCCCTCAGGAGGACACACAGACTATAGCTCTGTTTGATGAGATATTTGGGAAGCTTAATTCTGGGCTTACTTAATGGAGGACCCAATCTCTACTTTGGAGCATAGACACTGTTTTCTTTCTGTTTGTTGTGTGGCAAAGGAAGGCCTTTTGATTGGCTGCTCAACTGGAAGGCATTAACTAGTCAAATTGACCTTTCTTCCTTGCTTTTTTTAATATCCTCAAATGGCAAAGAGCTGATAAATGCTCAGGTAGGGTGTTACATGAGGCAGAGTATGCTTTTGTAGTTTTAGGTACAATCATATTTTTTATTGTATTGTGTTATGAAAATGCTTGTTTTATTCCATTAGTTTAAAAAATCCTAAGAATACGCCACATGTTGTAAGGACTCATTGGCTAGGCCTTGTTTTATGTCTGTGTCTGTATTGTCTATGTTTATTATCTAGGGGAATGCTGGTTCACCCTAAAATTGTTCCCTATCCTCTTATTTATTTCTCCTATTTATTCTCTTGGGCTGGCTAAACACTACTAATCTGGGAAAAAAACCCCAGGTGGAAATTGCTTGGGTACAAATCAATCAGTTGGCCACCTGCCCATTTTCCTTCCTCACACTAGGTTCTTGGGAGAATTTACAGCTCTTTATTCCAGAGTCACATAACCACAACCACCTGTATTTTCTGTCACTCTGATAACCACTCAAACACAGATTATCACAATCTTCTATCTAGCAGTGGGATACCTAATCAGAAAAAGAACTCAAAAAAATTTCCACAAGAGCCAGGGGTAACAGGAAGTGCCAAAGAGCACAATCTGTCAGAGATGCATTAGCCAGCCCTAGGTGTCTGACTGGAAGGGCAGGAAGGGCCTTTCTTACCTAAAAGTCACAGAGGGCACAGTTAATACAACAGCTTCCTCTTTGACTGGGTAGGGGCTGGGGTGGAAAATGTGGCTGAGGTGGGCAGTCTTACCTAACCATGTCCTTTTAGCACTGCAGAGGCCCATTATACCACCCACATTGTAGAGAGAATGCAATAATCATCACTAGCAGCTCCCTAAATATTCCCAAGAAGGAGGATGAACACCCTCCTACTACTTTCACCCACTTAATATCATATCTCTTCCAGAAATCTCCTTGAACCAGTCCTTCCTATACAGCCTTCTTTTTGTCTCTGTTCCAAAACAGGAGTGTTACAAGGCATACATAGATAGTGAAATTGAAACTCAGAGATGTTTCATGACTTGTCCAAACTAGCAAAGGTAATAAGCATCCAAAGCAGAACTTGAAACCAACTCACCTGACTTTTAAAGCTATTTTTACCCACTGTACTTATGCTACATCTTACTTGGGAGAACTTTCAACCCTGAGAATTGTTTGGTGTCATTTCATATACTGGATGTATTTCATTATACCATTTAAAGGCAGCAGTGCCCACCTTAGATTCCGGAAGACCTTTAACACAATTAGGTGGTATGGTGGAGGGCATGCTGGATATCAGATGCCTAGCTGTAAGACCCTGGGGAAATTAAAATAAGTAAAAGTGCTTTGCAAATCTTAAAATGCTGGCTATAATAATAATAAAATAACATTTTATGATAAAATAAGCATATAGTATAAATATAACATTTATATAATATAAATATAAGATAATAATTATTATTTCTGGATGTGACTGGGTAAACCTGCTTAAACTTTCATATCCTAGGCCTCTGAAGAGGTGATTGATGCTGCACCTCAGTAGAGGAAGTTCTTTATTGAGAAATATTGGAAAAATTTGATGGATGACATCATGGATCCCTGTCAAAAAAAAAAATCACTGAACAGTTATCCTGAGCTTGGATTAGTTATATGACAGGATATGCTCTTTCCCTCTTTTTACATTTTATGCCTCTTTTTGAAAGACTCAGAGAGAACCTATACCATTTGACATAGCTTTCAGAAAGGAGACTGGCGTTCTACATGTTTTTTTTTTCTTTTCTGAAGCTCTTCAAGTTTGAGGCTATCACATGAACTGTTAGAACATGTATGAATTATGGAATCATTTCTCATCTTCTGTTCTTGCTGTTATTTTAACTTCTAGGATTTGTATGTAAAACCTGGGGTTTTGTCCTTTTATATTATATTTACTTGTAAAGTTTTCTTCTGGTATTTCCTCAGACAAACATTTTGGGAGAAAAACAAGAAAATCATTATATAAGCGAACTTCTTAATTTTTAAAAATGTTATTTTTAACAGTCCCTGTCACTTAAGGGTCTTTTGAGAAGACTTGATCTACCTTGCCTAACATAAGGAACCAGCCCAAGGGCTGGGGAACCTGTGGTCTAGGTCCTCAGGTGCAGCCTTTTGACTGAGTCCAAATTTTACAGAATAAGTCCTTTTATTAAGGTGATTTGTTCTGTGAAGTTTGGAGGCAAAGGGCCACACTTGAGGACCTAGAGGGCCACATGTGGCCTCAAGACTGCAGTTTCTCCATCCCTGACCTAGTCCTTCATTTTGCCATTTAGCTGGAATGGGTGTGGCAAAGGGAAAACTGATGCTCACACAATCCTGACTTCTTGTATCTCATCTTCTTCTTTTGTCTCTGTCTCCCTCCATCTTTCCTGGAGCTTGGTGTAGAAGACTAGCCCACTCAGTGAAGTTGAACTACACATCTAAAACTTGCAAGAAAATAAAGTTTTAAATGTAAATAGGAGCCCCATACTTCCTGGCATATGGTAGATATTCATTGTATAATATTTCATGATTTATCGACTCCTTGCAAGCCATTTTCCTCAGTTTTTCTTCATTATAGATACATGATGGTGTGTCTTTTAAAGCAAGAATACCGAGCCCCTTATCCTTGCTATTTATTGTTGGGTAATTCTTTGAGCCACGTTTTTTTAGTAAATGAAGTAAAAATTTCTGAGGGTAATGACAGCAATGCTTACATAATTCCCAAAGTCTCCTATGAAATTGAGGATATAAGAATAGGGATACATGCCAATTCTGTTCTCCTACTATTTGCTTCAGCTTTTGCAGTTGTAAGTAATAAGCTAAAAAATTAGAAACCTGGTGACAAATTTATCCTTTGAGAGAGTACAATCAAATTTTCTTAATTAAGTTCACATTGTATTTTGTACAACACAGGTCAGCAGGTGAAGTTTTTGTCTTTGTAGAATACTTAGTAGTCTAACTCAAACCTTATCTTGAAGACTAACTTCATAAATTTAGTCACAATTAGTCATAGTTTCTACTGGAATTTCTCCTGAAATGTTTACTGCTTTTGCCATCTGCTCTTTGCAAGTCTGTGATCAAAGTGTCCCTGATCTGTTTTATAGCAGAACCAGTAACCATTCTTTTATGTTAGAAAAATGTTTGCTTTGTATGTTGGCAAATTTTAGGAAGCTAGGTTTGGGTGAGTGTTGGGCATTAATTTAGTGTCCAAGCTTTGATATGAGTATCACTGATGGATGTTATTCAACAGTCACTGTATACATGGCATAACCTTGTCAGAGTATTCGAATTATTTATTATAGAATTATAGATTTTCAGCAGTACAGTTTTTAGAACCCACAATAAGTAGCATGAGACTTAACTAGGTACTTTAGTGTTGATTGTAGTTTTTGTGACTTTAATATTTTCCTGGGACTGACAATCCTTTGCTTATGGTGATGACTTCCAGTTATTAGAATTTATGACACTCAGCTATTAACACCCATATTATGGCATTTGCTTCAGGATATTGGCACTGAGTTGAACTTATTTTAGTCTGTCAGCTTCCTGATAACTATTGCCTGAGCTTCCCTTGGCTTCATCCTTTGTCTGGTTGCATAACCTCATTAACTTCCCCCTGTTCCAACCCCATGTCCTGCCTGTCCTAAACTGGGGAGAGGGACAGGAGAATCTAGCACCATTTGAGGGGGCAAAGAAGAGGAGGATATAACTCATTGGGTAACTTATCAGAGGTGGAGAGTGAAAAATATTTTAGACTTTTGTTTTCTTTTTGGTTGGTAAGCTGTTTAATTCCAGACTTGTCTCTGTCAAGGAAATGCAGAATCCCAGAATTTGAAGAGACTTCAGAGAATATCTGGTCCAGTTCATATTTGAACAAGTGTTGCCTCTGCCACACAGCCAACAAATGAACATGCAAACCTTGCTTAAAGATTTCCTGAACCAGCCTATTCCAATAACTGTCAAGCCTAAATATTCCCTTCTAAAACTTTTACCTGTTCTTCTTAGTTCTTTCATGGAGTAGCTCTTCAAATACTTGAGCATGGCTGTCATGGTGACCCAATGTCATGTTGAATTATACACACACACACAAACACACACTACATATTTGTATAGTTCTTTTATATTTGCAAAATAATTTCTACTGAATAAACTTTAGGAAACAAGTAATGCAAATATTACTCTTAATATTTCTCTTTTATAGATAAGGAATCTGATATGGTAGGTGTTTAGGTGACTTTTATCACTGGCCATATAGCTAATGTCTGAGGTGGGACTCAAAATTGAGATGTTCTGATTTCAAGTCCCATGCCACCACTCAATGATCAATTCCAAGAGAATTTATATAAACATTGCAAGTCTAATCAGCATGACTTAAAAAAGAAGTTTCACTTCTAATATGGAGCACTTTGATAAACAACTCATTTGAATTTATGCTATCATATGTTTTTTTAACTGAAATTTCACTACTTCACATATTTTATTCTTCAAAATAGCAGATGGAGGAAGAGGCAATGATACACCGTTAACATTCCTGGCATACTTTTATAATATGTTTGCGATTTGTTGCAAATAAAGGATTTTATAGATTCATAGTCAAACTTGTTGCTCTGTATACTTGCCTCTAATCTTGGCCATTTGTAAGACCAAAGCTTTCAGACTTTTTGACATTGTGAAGGAACGATATGGCAGAGAAGTGAAGCATGCAAAAATTCAATTCATCAAGCATTTATTAAATACCCACTATATGCTAATCACTAGAAATATAAAGACAAAAAATAATGTCCCTGTCTTAAGGACCTTGCATTCTATAGGGAGAGAAAGAACATGTGCACAGAAAACTAAATTCAAATATAGGTGTGTGTATATATGCATACATACCTACATCCAAAGTAATTTTTTGTGTGGAGAAATCCCAGAATTGGGGAGGTTCAGATAGACTTCATGTAGGAGGTAGTGTTTGAATTTACTTTTGAAGGGATTCTTGAAGACAGTTGACGGAAGTAGGGAAGGAGTGTGGGAGGACATTTCAGGCATGGGAACAACCAGTACTGATGTGCAAAGATGTGAAGAGGAATATTGTGTATGGCAAACAGCAAACAATCCAGTTTGGCTGGAACACAGTGTGCAAGAAGGAAAGTGCCATGCATTAAGCCTGCAAAGGCAGACTAGAGCCAGAATGGGAAAGGCTTTTAAATTCAGACAGCCAAGTAAACACAGAAACTTTGAATTTTAATATATAAAAGGGTTGTTTTACATTCTTCAAAGACAGGAATACATTCTCTTAATAGGATACAAGGTAAAACTCCTGGTGTTTTCATCATGAGACAGTGTTGCAGGAAAGAAAAATCAATTTTAAATTATTGTTTTCAAGGCAGGAAATCCATCATTGAACTGTTGTCTAATGCCTGGTCTTTTTATAGGGAAATCTCTAGTAGACATCTCTGAGTCATATTTTTACAAAGCCATCATGGATCATTTTTCTAAATTTCTTTCAAAATGTCTATGAAAAATCTCCAAGTCCAACATTTTCTGTACCACTGATACAGTGAGATCCCTTTGAAGGATTTTTTAAATAGTCACTTGAGGCCTCCAGTAAAGGATCAAAGGTCAAAGATATAGACCCCACATGTTTTCTTCCAGCCACTTCTAGGAAAAGCTTTTTTTTTGTTTAGGTTTTTAGTCTCATGCCAACTTTCTTTGGCACATAGATGCTATAGTTAAGACTATTTGCCTCCTCAGAGAAGGTTGATTAATTTAATGGCAAGTTCTGAATGGGACCTTCTTGGATAAGGGGTGAACTTTGAAGAATGTGGATATAAATGGGCTTTTCTTCCTTTTAAAAATTCAAAAATACTGTTCCACCCATTTAAACACTCTCACTATTGATTCAGTACCCTCATGTAGCTACATACACACACACACACACGTGGGTACTACCAATATATGTTTATATTTCTATATTTAGACACAGTCACATTTGACGGATGACAAGTTTTCAAGAATGTTGTAGGAGGGGTTCCTGTAATGGAACGACATGGATTTCATAGTCTCTGGGGTCTCTTTCTATTCTTGAGGTTCTTTGAATGTATTCCTGTATTTTTTTTGTCCATTTCTGTTTTCCTAGGACTGTGTGGGGTGACTTAACATGTATTTACCGTAGACATATTCATGTGCTGTTTTTGCCAAATGATATACGAGTAATTAAAGATGATGACAACTCGAAGAGGAAAGGAATAACAACAGTAAATATTCCCAGGACCAATTGCATATGAGAAAATAAATGATGACATCCAGATAGGTGGACAGCATCACGACTAACAGATGGGAATGTTTAGCATAAAATATAAATTGCACCAGAATAGGTTATGCAAGTGAACTACAGAGACAAACAAAAGCTTTCCATAAAAAGTCATTTGTTATTCTGAAGTAACAGATCAAAACAGCTTATTAAGAATATGATATAAAATCAAGAAAACAATGTATACAGTAACCACAATAAAGACAAAGAACTCTGAACAACTCAAGAACATGGATCCATACAAAAACTAACCACAATTCCTGAGGCCTCAAAATAAAACATGTTGCCATCCTCCAGATTGAGTGTTGATAGACTGAGTGCAGATTGAGACTTAAGTTTGCTTTTGATTTTAGACATGTATGATGTGGGAATTTGTTTTATAATTGGTTTTGCTTTTTTTTTCCTTAAAGTCAGGGGAGGTGAGAGGGAGGGAATTTGGAACTGAAAACAAAATTGAACTTTTTTTTTTCAAATCCATTAAATATGTCTGCAACCTGTTGTCATCAAGTTAGCATTGCATGGTGACAGATAAGATGAATTTGGTATCAGGAAAACTAAATTCAAATCCTCCCTGCCATGCTAATGAGTTATTTGATGCTAGACAAATCACTTCACTCTTCTAAATGTTTCATTACCTTTAAAACAGGGATAGCAATGTTTGTGCAATTTACCTCGTATAATTAATGGGGGAAATACTTCAACTTTAGAGCTGAGGTTCTTGAGATCACTTCTGATTTATCTTGTACACTTTTAAAAATATTTCTCCTATTATATTGTAAGCTTCTTCAGGGTGGGGGCTATTTTCATTTTTCTTTGTATATTCAGAACTTAGCAAAATGCCTCACATATAGTAAATATTCAATAAATAGCAAATATTCAATAAATGCTCATTGTTACTGTTGATTTTAAGGTTTTTGTATTTTTTTTAAACAAATGCTTTATTAACTTCTGTTTTACATCATTCATTTCCACCAGATTTTGTGTTACAGTCATTTTCCCCCCGTTATTCCCCTACCCAACCTCCCAGAATAGCAGTCCCACAAGATATTGCTTCCTCCAATCTGCTTTCTCCCATACCTTCTCCCATACCCCCTACGACTTTTCCATTAGAGGAAGGTGAATCTTTGTGTCCCAATGCCTGCACATCTTATCTCCCAATTATAAGCAAAAGAGTATTAATAATAGTATTTATATATATTTGAAACATTTAATCTTAAGACCTCGAATTTCAGATCCATTTCCTTCCTCCCTTGTCACCCATTCCCTCTGGGGAGATAACTAATTCAGTATATGTTGTATATGTCTAGCTATGCAAAACATTATCATAGTAGATATATTGTACAAGGCTGCTTATAATTCCCTCCCACTCATCCCACCCCCCACCTGGTCCATTCCCTACATGATCCTGTCCCTCTTCTATAGTGGGTACTTCCAACCTCCCCTCCCCCCAAGGATGCCCTCCCATCCATCATCCTCCTCTCATCCCCCTTCCCCCTATTCTGCTGCAGGTTGAGATATCCCATTTAGTATGTATGTCATTCTCTCCCTGAACCAAATTCAATGAGAATGTGGATTTGCCTTTTTTCCCCTTCCTATTCTCCCCCTCCCTTGCAACCACTTCCCCTTGCTTCTTCTACATGAGATAGTTTACCCTACCCTGTCTTTCCCCATCTCCTCTTGCCACTTTCCTCTCTCACCTCATAATTTCATCCCTTGAGTATTCTCCCTTCCCAACAAATTCAACCTATGCCCTCTATCCATATACACACACATTCACATATGTATTCATATGACCACACACCCTTCTTCCATTATTTTCATAGTGAGAAAGATATCACTCACAGTTATTGCTTTTCCATATAGGAATGTAAATAGTTCAACTTTGATAAGTTCCTTTTGATTTCTTTTCCCTGATTACCTTCTCAGGCATCTCTTGCTTCTTGTGTCTGGATGTCAAATTTTCTATTCAATTCTGGTTTTTTCCTCAAGAATGCTTGAAAGTCCTCTATTCCACTGAATGACCATATTTTCCCCTGAAACAAAATACTCAGTTTTGCTGGGTAGGTGACCCTTAGGTTCATTCCCAGTTCTTTTGCCCTCTGGAATATCATATTCCATGCCCTTCGATCCCTCAGTGTAGAAGCTGCCAGGTCCTGGGTTATTCTGATTGTGTTTCCACAATATTGAAATAGTTTCTTCCTGGCTGCTTGTAGTATTTTCTCCTTGATCTGGGGATTCTGGAACCTGGCTATAATATTCCTGGGAGTTTTCTATTTGGGATCTTTTTCAGGAGGTGATCTGTGGATTCTTTCAACCTCTATTTTGCCCTCTGGATCTAAAACATCAGGGCAGTTTTCCTTGAGAATTTCTTGAAGGGTGATTTCTAGGTTCTTTCTTTGATCATGGCTTTCAGGTAGTCCAATAATTTTTAAATTGTCTCTCCTGGATCTATTTTCCAGGTCAGTGGTTTTTCCCATGAGATATTTCACATTGCCTTCTACTCTTTCATTTGTTTGGATCTGCTTAACAGCATCTTGATTTCTCATAAAGGCATTAGCTTCCATTTGCTCCAGTCTAACTCTGAAGGAATGAGTCTCCTCAGTGAACTTTTGAGATTCTTTTTCCATCTGGCAAATTTGACTTTTTAAGGCATTCTTCTCCTCATTGCCCTTTTGGGCCTCCTTTGCCATTTGAGTTAGTCTATTTTTTAAGGTGTTGTTTTCCTCAGTCAGGCTGTTGACCCTCATTTCATACTTTTCCTGCATCCTTCTCATTTCTCTTTCCAATTTTTCCTCCACTTCTCTTATTTGATTTTAAAGTCCTTCTTAAGGTCCTCTATGGCCTGCAACCCGCTCATGTTTTCCCCTGGGGCTTTTGGAGCAGGACTTCTGACCTCACAGTCCTTTTCCCGCTCTATGCCCCCAAAATAGGAGTCTAGGGTTGCATTTTTCTGTTTCCTTTGCCTTGGCATGTTGCCACTTAATTACCTGACTTTTGGGCTTGTTGCCACACTATGGCTTTAAGGCCAGATAGAGGAATTTTCGTCCCGCGTGGGGGGCAACTTCCGTTTCTGGCAAGCTTTAAACCCACCCACGACTTCCACCCTAGATCACAATCCAGATCCAGGGAGGTTAAAGCAAGAGCGATTACCCCCCAAGACTGATCACTGGATCTCCCTACAATTAATTGCAGGCCAAGAGCGGGAGCTGCCTCTGAAAACTACAGAATGGCGTTTGTCCTCAGCGGCTTCTAGCCCCCAGGGGAGGGAGCCGACGCATTCCCCCCAAAACAGGTCCCAAAGTCCATAGGACACTAACCTCATACTTTGTCCTAGGCATGTCTATGTTGATAATTCTGGAGTCGCCACAGCTGCTGGTGTTCTGGGGTTCCTCTAGCCGGCTGCTGGCCCTGCCGCCCTGGGGCTAAAACCTCAGCTCAGGCGGACCTGGGCTCAGCTCCGCTCCCCTTCCTGTGCTCTGCGAGTTGAGTGTTGCTGGCTCCCAGACTGCTGCGCTGGTCCTTCCTGCAGGGCTGCTGGGCTGTCCTCAGCGGGAGGTTAGCTTCTCTTTGTCATTCTGTGGGTGCTGGGGCTCCAGAAGTTGTTCAGAATCCCCTTTTACATAGTTTGGGGGGAATCTGGGGGCAGATTGGCTTGGATGAGCTCTTTCTACTCTGCCATCTTGGCTCCGCCCCCAGGTTTTTGTATTTTTAACCATTTGTGTTGTGCCATTGACTTGTAGTCTAAGTGAAACTTAAAGAATCCTCAGAATAATATTTTAAAATTCATAAAGGGTATATAGAATTACAAAGGAAAAAGGATACGATAATCATTATTCCAACTTGCTAATAGTAGAAAGGGTATAGATTAGAGGAGAAGTAAAATAATGAAAGGAAAATGATACTGGAATAGGAAGAAGAAGAAGAACAGCACCCAGATTTCCTAGTCATTCACTGATAAATCATTGCAATATGCACTGGGTGGTAGATTAGCAGTCTATGTATGACTGTAAACAGAACGTGTGCATCTGTGCATGTGTGCATATGTCTTGAGTCTTGGTGAGACAAACTAGTCTTGAAGTTAAGTGATACCAGAATTCAGATTGCTCTGCCTCTGACACTAGTTGTATGATCGTGAGTAAACTCAACTAGTCATCTGTAAAATGGGCGTATTATATCAGTAGGATGTGCTGCACAGGTGTTTTTTCTAGAGTTAAATGAATTAAGCTCTGTAAAGTATTTTGTAAACCTTAAAGTGCTATACAAGTGATAGTAATTATTCTCATGATCTTGAGTGGTATGCTTGTGTGTGGTTCTGACTGTGCTGAGGCAGTCTCTATGTATGTTGTTTTTTTTTTTTTTTTTTTCAAGAAGGAGGTAGGCAGGGCTTTTAATGCAAGAGGGAA
This sequence comes from Gymnobelideus leadbeateri, assembly GCA_011680675.1. NCBI lineage: Eukaryota > Metazoa > Chordata > Mammalia > Diprotodontia > Petauridae > Gymnobelideus > Gymnobelideus leadbeateri. The sequence continues at coordinate 137,693 of WOXC01009390.1, forward strand.
AAAGGAACATTATCCAGTAGAGAGCTTTATAAAAAGGCAGGTATTTTATAACATAGCTAGGGAATTACATTTTTTTTACAGATAGAAGTTCTGCAATATGAGGTTGAATATTAAATGAAATTTCCAAGTCACACATTTCTATAATTTAAACTCTTGTAAATGAGGCTTTGATTTAACCATTCTCTATATCATGATAAATTTTATTGGAAACATTCTTGGTCACTGTCTTTATGGCTAATACATAGAATATGCTTGTAGAAGCAGTGCCAACTACTTGTTAAAACTAGACCACTAGGTTAACCAGAGTAACTTTAATTCCCTCTGCTTGAGGTTCTTCCATGATTCTGAAATTCTAATTTGGAAATACAAATCTGGCAATAACTTTTCTTGATTAAATCTTTAAGAGATTTCACCCTAAGTCTCATGTTATAGCTTGTGATTCCAAAGCTCTTTTTACCCACCTGTGCTACTTTCCTATGATGGAAGTATAAGGCCTTTTAAATAATAAATGCTTATATGTGGGTATCTTTCTCATATATTCAAACTTAATTTATTTTTGTATTAAAAGTCCCTGCTCTAAGGTGGCTAGGTGGGGCTGTAAACAGAGCACTGGCCCTGGAGTCAGGAGGAACTGAGTTCAAATCTGGCCTCAGAAACTTAACACAAAAACTAGCTGTGTGACCTTGGGCAAGTCACTTAACCTCAGTTGCCCTCCCCCCCCAAAAAGAAAAAAAAGCCCCTGCTCTAGCCTTTCTTTCAGTGTTTCCTTAATCCTTTTCAGTTTGATATTTTCCCTCTAGCCCTGCCTTGAATCCCTGGAACAGCACCTGGTGAGCTCCCAGGCCAGAACTGGGGGCAGCCCTGGAGTGGGCAGGGTCCCTGTGGCCCTTGGCAGAAGAAGCTTGGGGTAGTTTTCCTTCCACCCCAGGAGCAGGGTCCAACTTTAAATGACAAATTGGCTAGAAAAAATGAGCCAAAGAAATAAATAAAAGGAATCTGACCATAGGAACTTACTGTGGTGACAAGGATGATCAAAACACAAATTTAGATGAAGATAAGAATATCAAAATGACAACATGCAAAGAACCTGAAAGAAAAATTTGAATTGGTATCAGGCCCAAAAAGAAGACATAAAAAAAATACTTTTAAAAATTCAAATAAGAGAGGTAAGAGAAAAATTGTGAAAAAAAAAACAAGAAAATGAAAAAAAAGAGTCAACAGCTTGGTAAAGGAAGCACAAAAAATGAAAAAGAAAAGATGTACAAAAATTCACTGAAGAAAATAATTCCTTAAGGAGTAGAATTGGCCAAATGGAAAAGGAGGTTAAAAAAGCTGACAAAAATAGCTCCTTAAAAAATTAGAATTGGATAAGTGGAAGCTGATGACTCTGTGAGACAGCAAGAATCAATTAAAATCAAAAGAATGGAAAAATAGAAGAAAATGTGAACTATCTCATTGGAAAAACTGCTGGCATGGAAAATAGTTCCAGAAGAAGATGACTGAAAAATGATTGGACTACCTGAAAACCATGATTTTAAAAATAGCCATGATATCAACTTCGAGAAATTATCAAGAGAAACTACCCTAATGCCCTATTTTATCAGTAGGTAAAATAGACAATGAAAAAATCCACCAATCACATATTTTTAAAAAGATCCCAAAGTGAAAACTCCTAGGAATATTATAGCCAAAGTCCAGAACTCCCAGGTCAAGGAGAAAATATTACAAGTAGCCAGAAAGAAACAATTTACATATCAAGGAGCTACAGTGAGGATTACACAGGGTTTAGCAGCTTCTATATTAAAATATCAAAGGGCTTGGAATATGATATTCCAGAAGGCACAAGAGCTAGGATTACAGCCAAGGATCACCTATCCAGCAAAACTGAGCATAATCCTTTAGGGAAGAAAAATGGTCATTCAGTGAAATAGAGGACTTTCAAGCATTCCTGATGAAAAGACCAGAATTGAACAAATCAATTGATTTTCCAAATGCAAGACTCAAGAGAATCATAAATAGGTAAGAGGAAAGAGAAAACATAAGGGATTTAATAAGACTAAATTGCAACACTACACAATAAGGCTAAATTACATCCCTACATGGGACGATAATACTTGTAACCTCTTAAAATTGTGCCATCAGTAGGGTAGTTAGGAATAGACACTGGGTGGGCATAATGTGACTTTGATGGAATGATATAAAAATTAAGGGGTGAGAAAGAGGGAAGGGAGAGGGAAAATGGAACTATATCCAAAGGACAACTAAACTGTGCTTAGTTTTTGATCCAGCAATACCACAACTAAGTCTGTAATTCAAATAAATTTTAAAAAGTGTGGGGGAGAGGGACTTTTTGCACAAAATTTTTTGTTGGCAAAGAATAGGACATTGAGGGGCCACCCATCGATTAGGGAATGGCAGAATAAGTTGTGGTATATGATTTTAATGGAATATTATTGTGTTATTAGAAATGTTGATGAAATTTGTACACAATCATAGACAGAACATATATGTGATAACCAGCTTTGATAGACTGGACTCTTCTTAGCAATGCAGTGATATAAGTCAATCCCAAAAGATTCATGATGGAGAGAGATGTCTACATCCAGAGAAAGAACTAGAAAGAACTGAAATACTGATTGAAGCAAACTACCTGATCTTTTCCTTTTTATTGTTTGGTTTTGTTTCTTCTTTACCATTTTTCATTCCATCTAATTCAATCCGCCTTTGTAACCTGACTAATGTCTAATGTAAAAGTATTTGCAGATCCTATACTGGATTGTATGCCATTATGGGGGGGGGGAGGGAAGGGAGGGAAAGAAAATTTGAAACTCAAGGAAATGTGGAATTGAATCCTGTAAACTAAAAGTGAACAAACAATAAAGGCAAAAAAAAAAAGAAACATTGAGTAGGTTGGAATGACTTCCATGAACTGATGTGAAGTGGGTAGAACCAGGAGAACATTTTGCACAATAACAGCAAGATTGTGTGATGATCAGTCATGGATGATTTGGCTATTCTCAGCAATGCAGCGATCCAGGACTATCCCCAATGTTTCATGATGACACATCCTGAGAAGGAATTGGTGGCATGCTGATGTCCATTGAAACGTACTGTTTTTCCCTTTATATTTTGTTTAATTTTCTTTCAGTCTTTTCCTTCTTTTACAACCTCCTATTGAAATACATTTTTCATTATTGTGCCTGCACAATTGACATTAAACTGATTACCACTTTAAGGAGCAGGGAATGCGAGGGAGGGAGGGAGGGGGGGAGAATTTCCAACTCAGAATTTTTAAAAATGACTGTTAAAATTGTCTTCATCTGTAATTGGGAAAAAGAAAATGCTACGTTTTTATAAGGTCAAATAATTACATGAGATATACAAGGGAAAGTTCGTATTTAATTTGGTGGGACAAAGAAAGGCATAATGGGAAAAGCAGAATCCCAGTTGGACTTTAAAGTGTTTAAAGAGGTGGGAAAGTATCTATATTGAGGCTGAGTTAACAGAGGCTGGGAGGAGAAGATGGGGAATCCATCTGAGTCATAGAGAATGGAATATTCATAGAGGCAAAAGAAGGCAGGAGAGATAAGCCTAGGGAATATTGAGTAATCCCACTGCTTGTAAGTGTAGAGAGAGGAAGACAAAGTAGTGATATCAATGAATAAAAGTAAAATTGTAGTGAGATTTTGGAGCCTCTTTATTTGGTACAGTGGGAGCCATTTGAATGTTCTTAAACAGAAGAGAGATGTAAAAGACCCTGTGCTTTAGGTAGATTATTACTTAGAATTATGCCCTAGCTTTTACGTCTTACTGCTGTTGAGTAGTTTTTACAGCAATGTTCAACTTTTTGCGACCCCACTTAAGATTTTCTCAGCAAGGATATTGGAATGGTTTGCCATTTCCTTCACTAGCTCATTTTACAGATAAGGAAACTGAGGTAAACAGCGTTAAGTCCAGGGTCAAACAGCTAGTAAGTATATGAGGTCAGATCTGAATTCACAAAGATGAGTCTTCCAGACTCCTGGCCCAGTACTCCATGCACTACGCTATCCAGAAGGCCAGGTGATATACAGGAATTTTAAAACATAATGAAACATATTCAGTATTATTACTTTCACTCTGAATCAGAAAGGCTTATTTATCTTTTGTGAATAAAATATTGTTTATTTAATCTTGATTATATCCTTTTGCCCCTCTATTTATGCTCTTCATTCACATAATATTTTAGTAAGACAGAATGCACATATATTTATCACTGTACATACACTGTTGGTGCACACTCATAAATTTTGTACTGCCAAAACTTTGCAGTTAAAAAAGTTTGGCAGTCATTGGCTTAAATAACTAGGATCATGCTATCAACAGAAATAAGGAAGATGACAATTACCATTTTTAATATGTTGAATTTGTGATACTAGTACTCATTCCAGATGGACATGTCCAGCAGTCGGTGGGAAATGTGAGGATGTAGTTTATAGCAAAGGGTTTGGAGTTGAGATCCTACATGTGGAAATCATTTACTTAAGAGATCATAACGGAAGTCACAGCATTGAATGAGTGAATGAATGAACGAACGAATGAATGAATGAATGAATGAGTGAATGAATGAATGAATGGTCAAGGGAGAAAATATAGACTGAAAAGAAAAAAGAGCCAAGAATGATTCAACCTGTGCCAACCAGGAACCTTTGTTTTACTTGCTTACAGGGATTCAGGCTTTAGGTAGAATGGAGAAAGAAAACAAATGTCAGTTTAATTCAGTTTTGTGACTGTCATCTTTCTCTAAGGTATATGAAGTTTGGAAAATAATGCCAAGTGTTTTTGGAATAAGCTGCTATCGGTTCAAGTTTGTATGTGAGAGGGTAGGGGAGGCGGAGTGAAAGAAAGTGGGCCTAGAAAGAGGAGGTGGGAAAGCAACAATGGTGCCCAGGAAGAGGTTCCTCAAATATAATCTTAAGTGGTTTGAGTAGAGAATTGGTAAATCATTATGAATGATGACTAAAATAATCACACCAGAGACCAACCTTCCTTCCTTCCTTCCTTCATTCTTTCCTTCCTTCCTTCCTTTCTTTTCTTCTCAATCAAAACAATTCATAATTAATGTGCAGTGCCACTTTTAATCTTTCCCCCCCACTAAACCTATCACAAGGGCTTTCAAAAACATACATCATTGTTGAATTGAATAATTTGTTATACTGCATAGGTAGCAAATTTCTTAAACTTAATTCAGGGCACCTAATTCCAAGTATTCTCCTCTGATCCCTGGACCATGTTTCCTGTATAGAGTATATCCAGTGCAATCTGCTGTTCGTGTTGAATATAGATTTTGAATGACTAAAAACATACAATATCACAGCATGAAGGGAAAGTATTCTAAATATGAGAGGATTTCTAGGCTGTTGACCTGTAGCTGTAGTTTATGACTGTGGCTCACAGTAGCCTTCGTGACTATTAAGGACAAATAGACGCTTCATTGTCTATCTGTTTATAGGAACATAACCTTTAAATTTTTATCTTCCTCTGCCTTAGTTTTAAGCATGTGGCTAAAAGATTTATTTGGGACAAAATGAGTAGTTTTTTGCTAACCCCAGTGTATTATCATTGAAATTGGGCATTAGCAATGACCCTAGAGAAGAAAGCATTTGGGTTACCAAGAGATAACAATGAGTTTTATATGGCCTAAAGAGAAACTTTGGAGAATATTGATAATGAGGAGGTTTAATGAGATTGGTAAATTTTTGAAAATTAGTCAGATACTCCTTCAGGGAGCATTTGCATTGCCCACAAGAATGTGTTAGTGGGAGATCAGATTCCAACTCAACCTTCAGTTGCTTTCAGTGGTTGACAATGCACACCTGTGTGTTCTCTTCTGTGACCTCTGAATTGTTTTGAAAAGCCCCTGACATCTGGAGGTGTGAAAAAAACCAACCATAGATTTTGATTTGTTTTCTGAAAAGAAAAAAAAGTGGTAGATTTGTTTTTTTTCTCTTCTTACCCAGGGTTTGCATTTTTAAATTAGCCTATAGAATAAAAGACTCAGGTTTATATCACACTTCTGTGTATGTATATACACTTTAATATGTGAAGAAACTAACTGTAGAGATGCTGGCATAAGTAGAAATAGGTTAATATGATTTATATTTACTCCATTTAGTAACATTTTCCTGCTTAACATATATATATATATATATATATGTATGTATAAAAACAAACAGGGGTATCTGAAAAAATAAAGCCCATTTTTAACTTTGACATAGTTCTGTGCTAATATTCAGGCTTGAAAGTCTGCTAATGTAAATGTATAATCCAGCAGTTCTTCTTTGCCTTTGAAATCCTTTTGACTTTAAAGGAAACTTCTATTAACTATCACTAAATCAGCTTTGAACTGCTTTTTGTGAATTTTTTTTTTCTGATAACCAAGTTTGGTAGCTTTCTGAAAAGATGGGGCTGAAGGCTTCCCCATGTGAGTGCATGGTTGTCTTTTTCAGAATTAGGCTGCTTTTGCCTCTGGGGTTCACAGTTTACTTCCTGACATCTATTTAATTGAGAAAGTTCTATTATTTGTTCTAAAATTCAGATAAATGGCTTTCAACATACTGTTTATAGCTTAATAGCTCCTGAACTAAGTCATCTTTATCTGCTAGTGTCTTTTAGTCATGACTAATGTTCCTTCTGCTTATACTGGAGTGCTAGTAAAGCGATGCTGAACTCTTGCAGAAAGCAGGGGCCTGGGATGATGGCATGGTCTTTTGGAGAGAATGGAGTCTATTAGACAAACCTCTCTTTTCTCAGTGGTATTATCTGGGAAGAGAAAATTTGTTCTTTACCACTTTTAACCTACCATTAAACATAGTGTGCAGAAATCTTCAGGTAGCTTGTGGTTTAAACAAACAAACTAGTCTATCACAGGCATGCTTTAAGGGCTGATACTGGAGAGTCAGACAAAAGAAAATCTCAGATAGATGGTGGAACCTTTTATTTGTGTCTGTCTACTACAAGGCTTCTTAACCTGACATCTAAGAACCCACATGAATAGATTACAGGAAGTCCATCAACTTGGATGGGAAAAAATTGCATCCTTATTTTCATTGACCTCTAACTGAAATTTAACATTATCTTAACATTAAATTTAACATTTCACATACAAAATATGTATTTTTTATCCAAAAAAGGTTCCATAGGTTTCACCAATTTGCCAAAGGGGTCCATTACATGAAAAAAAATTAGAACTTCTTCACTAGAACTATATCATTATTTACAATTTCCCTTGTCTGCCTTCCCCCAAAACTTTTAATCTATTTTTAACTTTACTTCATTTGTCAGGAATGGATGATGTGCTGGGGAAAAATTACTCGCTTTATAGATAAGCATTTTTTTACCACTTTTATAACAGCAAAAGTAAATATTTATTGACCACCAATGTTTATTTCAGTGCATTTTAAGTTCTCTTCAAGTGGCTCGAAGGTGTAGTTTAAATAAAACCCCAAAGCAGTGAATCCAGAAATGTTTCAGAAGAGAAAAACCACACAGTATAGGTGTGGTTATGTAGCTTGTTAAGAAGAATATTGACTAATCAAGTGACAAATCTCAATGGCATATTTTATTTGCTTTAGTACTTTTTCAAAGTAAAGGAAACTATACAGCTGAAGAGGCTGAGTCAGATAGCCTGGCTTCTGGCCCCCCATCTGGCCTTGTTCTGCTGGATCCATGGGTCAGAGAGGGAGCCGTGCCCACCTTCCTGCCTCTCCAAACTGGGTCATCCTCAGCTCATTCTTAGTGTATGTTAATGAACTTAATTAAAGCTTTAAAAGTGTTTTACATTTTTTCTCAGAAATCAGACTGAGAAAGATTGTGAAAAGAGTAATAAATTCCAGTCAATTCCATTTTCTTTTGTCATGCTGTGAAATATGAAAGTACCAAAGGATGCATGAACTTACTCTGTAAAAGTAATTTCTGCTCATATAGTATTTGCTTTTAGGATTTTTGTTTTGTTTGGGATGGTTTTTTTGTTTGTTTTTTTTGTGTATTTCTTTATCTTTTCTTCTGTTTACCTTGAGATTATTTACTTAAAGAGGAAGCCTTTGGTCATGGTATGTCATTAAAAGGCTTGAGAAGAAAACAGAGTTTTGAAGAATTTGAAAGAAGAGATGAGTGGAAGAGCCCTTTGGCCTTGGGACACTATGTATGTAGCTGGATGGGGAAACCAAATAGGACAAGATGGGAGAAGAAAAAGATATAGGGAAGGGGGCATGACATTTACTTCAGAAAGAGTTGAGGTAGATGAAGGAAGACAAAAGTTAAACGTGTTAACAAAAGTTAAAGTTGATGTTTGTCTTCGGGATGGCTCTGATCATTAGCATTAGATTTCTTAAAATTAAAATTCTAGAAATCAGAGTATCTGTGGGAGAATGTCTTAGATATTGAAGCCTCTTGTTATGAAAGACAGAAAGGAAAAGAAAGGAATATTGGGAGCAGCATCAGCTCCGTGTCTTATCAGCTCAGTGTGTACCAATAGCAGGCTTAGCATGATGAGATTTAAGATAATAAACTCTACAGTAATTTTGATTTTTGGACCTAATCTTTAATTTGTGTCATTACTTAAAGGTCAACAAGATTGATTTGAAAAATCATTATCATTTATTTACTTCTTATTTTCTTGATGTCATTTCCTCCTTTCTTATTGGATATATCTCTCCTCTAATCTTGTCTAGCAATAAAGATTTTAAAAAGAAAAACAAGTCACTCTTAAGACAAAAAACATAACTCATCAACTGTATTTGACAGCACATGAGACATCTCACACCCATAGATCCTCATGTCTTAACTAAAATGAAATGTGTTTTCTTCACTCTGGATACAGTTTGATCGCTTATAGTAACCTAAGTTTTAGATTTCTTTGTTTTGGTTTCCTTTTAGGTTATTGTAGTCATTGTCTATCATATGTTCCAGATCTTTTCTAATTCACTCTTAGCCATCTATCTTTGCATGTTTATCTGATTCTTCATATTTGTTATTCCTTACAAAATAGTAATACTTTTTTGCATTCAAGTACCACAATTTGTGTTGCCAGTCCCCAAGTGGGGGCATGTTTTAGCAATATTATTTCCCCAAGAATTGCTTTTAATAAGTGTAGTAGAAATTTATTCAAATCACTAGCAAGAGAATGCTATTAAAAACATCTTTGAAGTTTCTCCTAATATATACAAAGTTGGCAAAGTTCTTAAAAGGTACAAAAAATTCAACGAAGATACTTCCATATTGTAAGGGTTGTGAAATGATAGGCATACTACTGCATTGCTGGCAGAGCTGTGAACTGGTATAATGATTCTGGGAAGCAATCTCAAATTATTCTGAAGAAGTGATATTTTAGTGTATTCTTGTTTACATAGAGATCCCATTACTAGGTGTATACTCCAACAATGCAAAGGACAAAAATATGCTAAGCATATATATAGCCAGACCCTTTCTCTTGTATTTGTTGTCTTTCAGCTTTATTTATTTAGCTTATTTCTGGTTTCCTTCCTCACTTCTGTCTTCCATTATTGCACAAAGGCCCTCTAATATCAAATGTCCTCTACCCAGCATCGTGAGATAAATGAGCCTAGCTTCTTTTCCAGATCCCATCCTCTTGGGCCCAGGGAATAATAGAGTTTCCCTTCCAGTTCTCTCTGTTTTGCTTCCTTCCACTCATCTTCTATCTTTCTTTTAGGGGGGCTGTACATAATCCGTGTTTTCTCTTGTGTAGAAAAGCAATCTCAGTAAGTCACTTTGGAGGGGGATGGCCATAGCCAGTTTCAGAAGCACAAGCCATGCAAGGCTGTTTGCGTACCATGTTCTAGGCACAGCCAGTATTATAATGAATTATATATATTTTCTGGACCATAGTTTAAGACATGTGATCTGAACATTGATTAAAAAATGATTTGTGAATCTGTCTTAAAGGTCTTATAAAAGGCATAAATATTAATTGATACTGTTTAAACACTAGCATTCCCATAATGTAAACAGTGACTGCTCTTTATACCAATTTTGATGATTGACAGGATACTTTGCATGTTATTTCATTGTTCTTAAAGATGTGTTGAGTGAAGTGAATGCTAAAGGTGTTATTTTCACAGTTTTATTGATAAGTCTCAATGTCTTGTCCATGTTAACCACAGCTAATAAGAGGCAGGATTCAAATCAAAGTCTCTCTTGATCACAGATCTATTACTCTTTGGGTTTTTTCTTCTTTCAACTTTTTTTCTTTCTCTTTCTCTCCTTCTTCCACCTTTCTTACTCACTCTTTCAGCTGAAGAAACTGGGTCCCCAAGAGGTTAAGTGATTTGCTTAAGGTCACAAAGGTAGGAAGTAACTTAATTGTTATTTGACTGGCAGTTCCTTTGTCTAAATCCACTAGTCCAAGGGTAGGGAACCAGGGGCCTCGAAGCCACATGTGGCCCTCTAGGTCCTCAAGTGCAGGAATGGCCACACTTGAGGACTTAGAGGGCCAGATGTGACCCCAAGGGTATAGGTTCCCCACCCCTGAACTTGTCTCTCCTGACAATTGAATTGGGCTTGTCCAGTAAGTGCCCATTTTGCAAACAATTCATTGCTGAGAAGAATGGAAATAGAATATAAAATCTGGAACTAATGTTCTCATTAGAGAATCTTTGAAAAATCTAATACTCAGATATTGTCAATGATAACAGAAAGTTCTTAAAGTTTTAAAATATTAATAATATTCTTTAAGTGCCAGTTCTAAACTCTTCTGTTGAATTATAAGAAGAAATGATGGCCCTCTAACAAAATAACAATGATTTTATTGTTACTATGAATAAGTATGAAAAATGAATAATGGAGCAACATTCATCTTTAGAGCTTACTCTGTTGCACTCTTCCTATAGAGAGACAGCATGGTGTACTGTATAGACATCTGATCTTTGGTCAGGAAGACCTGGCTATGGCAACCTTTGGGTGCCTTTAGTGGTTCTCTAAGATTGAGTTGCAGATGAGCCGTGGATCTCTCTATTTTTAAATTAGGTTTCCCCACCAGGAACTGCCAAAAGAAATTAAACCACAAGTATAGAACTAAACAACAACAAACCAAATGGAACCATTATAATGTAGGGAAGCAGGGTGGTATGAAGGATAGGGAAGGAGGAGGAGGGAGAAAGTACTAGATTTAGGGCCAGAGAACCTGGACTCAGATCCTACCTCTGCCTCTGACCCTGCCCATTTCCTCCACTTAAACTTAACTGTGTCATCTGTAAAAAGTGAGTGTGCAGTACATTTTTCCCCCCTGAGGTCTTATCAGCTCTAAACCTATGATACTCTGAGCCTCATTTACTTGATGATAATGACATACTTTAAGCAATATTTTTGTTATGGCTTATTGTATCTTATTTTTTTTAATTTCAGGAGGGCAGAGGAGGAGGTTTCAAATTCCAAGTTTTGAATTTGGAAAAATGTAATTATATTATGAACTTGATTTCTCTCTCCCCTCCCTCTGAGTTACTGTGTTTAGTATAGTGGAGAACCTGTTCCCTTTTGTTTTTTCAGAGTTCTAGGTGTTTCTCTTCTGTAAAATGAGGTCAATAATCCAAGCACCACTTGCACCTCCTCCAACCTATGAGGTTATTTTGAACCTCAAATGAGGTAATGAATGTGAAAGTCTTCATAGCCAAAAAGTGTTGGACAAGGTAAGCCATTTTTCTGGTTACTAACAGTTTTACCTCTGGTTTTCTGGCAATTGGTACTCTAGAGAAAAAGAAATCTTCTACTTTACATTATAAAACAAATTTAAAGTAATTATGTAGAAAAGCTACCTTGAGGATTAGAAATGTAGACTTAATTTTACTGCCCCCCCAAAAAAAACCACCCAGAAATTTCCCACTATTTTCTGAAAAGTAGGTGTTGAATACATGCTAACTGTATATCCCTATTTCTGGGACTGAAAGTAAAATACAGAATGACAATAAATTTCCCTTTCAGAGGGTACTGTAAGCAAATGAAGAGTAAAAATTTATTCTGAGTGAAGGAAAGGTCAGATGACCATATGTGATGGATAGAGATATAAATAGGAATTCCTGTCCATTTGCTACTATCTAATGGCCTAAATAAGCAAATGCTGGCCTATACATGGCTAGCAATCTCTTACATATTTTTTTTCTGGTCAGATTTTTATTGTATTGTAGGTTCCTCCCCACCAGCTCCAGATGAAAGATTATGAAAAATCAATTTGAATTAATGTTCTATTGCTCATTTGTCTTAAGTTTCTTAAACTGGTGAATGACTTCATGTTATTTAATAGTATGAAAATATGGAAAGGTATTTTAGTTAAAATATTTAAAGAATAATATGCATTTGAGTTGAGAAAATTCAGAAATTACACTTGAAGTAAGTCAACATTGGAGATAAAATGATAGTTTTCATAAGCAAAAAAAGAAATACCGAAAGTTAAATTTCTAGACACTGAAATGCTGTTAAGCTTTTAAGCTTCACACCACACCAGGGGCAGCTTTTTTAACCATCTGGAAATGGTAATGAATACTGTACTGGTCAGTGCCTTTTTTTAATCCTATGGTTTCCATTTTCTTTTACCTTTCCACTGTCATATGCCATGTATCTTGAACATAACTCAATGCTTAGCCGGAATAATATTTCTTGCCAGCTTACAATCAAAGGGAGTACTCAGAAAAACAGCTGAGCTGTATTAGGCAACCCCAGTCTGGACTGCATTTCTACTGAATAACACATCACAGGTGCAGGATTAGCCTGGCCTACGGTGTTCTGTTTTTTAAGCATAACCCCCTAGCAGCTCTTTGCCTCCTCCTCACATTTCTTTCACATGGGGACTTGGGGGTGGGGAATGGAGGGGATCTGGGAACAATATATCAAGCATATACAAATCAAAGTAGTATGAGCAGCTTTATATCTTCACTTTACAAAAGAAAGAGGGGAAAAAAAGCCAGTTCCTAGTCTTAAGACAAGACGGTAGAATTGAGTAGTTCAAAAGGTTCAGACAAAAGGTCAAACCCATGGCTAGTAAATTCAAAGTGGCTTTTCAGTTTGCTGATATCTTCCAGGATAACTTAAAATGGGGGAAATTTAGATATGAGTTTTTATAATTTTCTATTTTATTTTGTTTTCCTTCTAAAGGTAGCCTTATAACCATGTCCTGAATGATGTAGTACAATGAGGCAAATGTTTATAGGTTTTGATAGTTTGAATTTTACAATGATCAATTTCCCATCAGTGTATAAATTGATAAACAAAAATGAAGTTTGCTGTTTAGAATAAGGATTATGAAATGAGACATGCTTTGGAACTTTAAGGAAGCTTCACAAGATTAATTCTTTTTTTAACAATCATGTAAACAATTTAGCAAATGAAATTTTCGTTTGAGAAAAAATTTTTAAATGTTTAGAAGAGCCATTGGGTATCATTGTCCTTGGATTGTCTAGGTAGTTTTTAGCACTGTCATTATGGATTTTTGTTGTGCTATATTAGTGTTGAAAAGTTTTACCCAATTCAGTTAAAGAGAAAGTAGTGAAATATAAAGGTGGTTTCTAGTCATTGTGTTAGATTTGTTTGCTTTCAGCATTTTTCTTGAAATAATTTTAATGATCCTTGAATAATCATTTAACATTTATTTTATCTATTTTTTTTTATTTTGTGGGATATTCCCACCTCCCCCTTTCCTCCCCCACCACAGGTCCATTTGCTTCCAAAGTATATTATTTGCAAGTTTTCCTTGGGAATAGGGATTGTTTCACCATTTTCTGTTATTTCTCCAGGGTATAGCACCTGGCATGCAGTAGGTACTTATTAAATGCTTGTTGATTGAATGTCAGGCATCTCTCAAAACCCAACAGTGTCTAGGTGGGTAGCTATTATGAATGAGCAAAAAGTTGTTTTTTCAAAGTCTACCTTTCAAAATTTTGTGACTTACATACTTAGATCTGAGGCAGATTGTCTGTGGAACTTCTTTTTGATGGGTGACTGGAATACCTGAAGGGCTAGAAAATTAGGAGGTCCTTGGAGTGTTCCCAGATTCCTTCTTTAAAAAAAAGAAACAAACCCCAAACCCTTCTCTTTTTGTTCCTTGTCCATCTGGGAGAGTTGTTAGTCCTCTTTTTGACATGTAAAGATTCTTTTCAAAGTAGTTTCAGACACCAGATTGTTTTAGGAGCTAACTGATGTCTCAGGGAAAAGATGAATTTAAATAGGTGCAGTGGCAAATTGAACACCATTACAAAATTATTTGTGCTAACCTCAGGAATCTGTGGAGCAGGCGGTTTACATACTTCTCACTGAAAAACAAAACAAAACCTAGAACATCAGACATGGCAGTTTGCCAGTGGAACTAGTTGATTCCTAGACATTAATTGCAAAAGATCCCCAGACCTGTATGCTTCTCTAGCAGAATATAATCCAAGTGATATTCCAAAGGTTTTTCCAAGTACAACATGTTTTCACCTTACTGGCATCCTGCCAGTACTATATGTGGTCAAATAGAATAACTATTGCTTTGTGTATTACTTTAATTTAGTCATGGGAAAAATTTTTATTGTATAGCTTGAAATTAATTTATATTTCCTAGCTGTAATTTTGAATAAGTTTTTTATCTTTTTTTCTGTTCAAGTTATGAGTTTATTTTTAAGGATTTCTTATTTTAATTCAGCAATAAGTAACTTGAATACCTTTTTAGATTATTTTCTGTTAAGTTAGGAACATGATGTAAAGGGGAGAAGGAAATGATACATGATTAAGAATGACAAGTCAGTATATGAGCCTAATACCCTATAGATTGGGATTGTTTTCATAATCAGTTAGTATGAATGTCTCCCAAACTCATAATTCTATGCTAGTCACCAAAAGTAAATAAATCAATAAAACAAATTTTATTGTATGACAGATATTATAAGGAATATAGCACTTATTCTTGAAGGTTTGATAAATTAACAATCTGGCATTACACAGAGAAACACCTAAAGAATTGGGTTTTTTTTTTAAAGTTTTCTCCCAGATTTTTTGCATGGAAAAAAGTGTTTCCCCCCATCCATTATATGTTGTAAAAATCAATTTAAAGCTATTTATTGGACATATGTGATTAGCATGGATTCTAATACTATGGGTTGTCTATTTAATTGCATATAATATAACCTAAAACAATAGCATCTACTTGATTTTTCCTTTGTGGATGATTAGGCCACACTCCTTTCAGTTACTATGGATCTTGTCCAGGAATTACACTTGAGGCAAATGACTGCAGTCATCCACAGACAGGGGGAATTGGAAGACAGCTTGGATATTGCAGAGTGATATTGAACATCTAAAGAACATGGATCTCCATATTTTTTGCATTGAATCCATATTGATGATGTGAGAGTTATCAGACAAGATTTTCTCTGCATAAGGTTGTCTATCCATCTACACAAATGTAAATATATACACACATATATGCATATACACACATTTGGTACTTGAGAACTTTTTTCAGAATCTTTCAGAATTTCTGATCATATATGTATATATGTGTGTCTATATAGAATTCATAGATTGTATATGACTGCATACAAACATGTGTTTATAGGTCTAGAAACACAACATGCATTATATATGTTATAATATAGATAAAATTATCTTGGGCAGACACTGCAAATAGTTCTAGATTCAAATTTCTAGAGGGAAGGCTGAATTGCTCCTGGAAAACTGCAAAACTCTTTTAATGACCTGAGACTTGCCCATAAAATCAAGGCCCATATTTTCCATATTAGAATTTTTCCAGTGATGTTTGTGACTAAAAGTCATGAAGCGTAATAGTCTTCATTTTTTCCCCAAAAAGTATCATTTTGAAGATAGTTCATAATCCAATAGTGGGCATGAGCTGGTTGCAACATATTTTTTTTAAAAAGCATTACAAAGTGAAAAAACAAAATGAAAGAAAAAATGTGTCATTGAAAAGAAGATGAGCTGGTCATTTGGCAAGAGCAAGGGATTAACCAAAGTGTTTATACTAAGTCAGGAGAAAGCAAGGAAGATCTGCAACCTAGTGGGTGGATTCCTGTAGTGGAATTATGGGAACACATGAACAAGAGTTGCTCAGAATAGGCAGGCATAAATGGATTGCAATCTGCATCAGTGAAGAAAGTGCCAATATAGATAAGATCATAGATGAACTTGAGGGAATTTGAAAAGAATTTTTGTGAACATTGTGTTCACTTCCACATAGGAACATGCATAGCACTTGTGGTCAGGAGATACTGGGGAGAAAGAATGATTGATAATGTACAAGCATGGACTTGTATTACTTTAGAGATGGGTTTGTAGCACTTAGATTGCTCTTCTATATATGTCACATTCTATGTATAATTCACTTGTTGATGTATATATCTTATCCTGACTAGGTTGTAAGCTCCTCCGGGGAAAAGAACCACGACATCTATATTTGTAATTTGTAGTGCACCTCCAAAAAATGTCTGATAAATAATAGTCTGTCAAGTGAAGTGTATACCAAGGCTCACAGAATCTTCAAGTTGGATGGGAGTACACTGAGTTAGACACATATTTGAAAAATGATTCCCTGAAAAAGATATCCAAGCTTTACTTAAGAAGTCAAATAAAGGGGACTCATGCAAACTACTAAGGAATCTATTTCTCTTTGGACTTTTTCTGTCGGAAAGTACCTCCTTGTGCTGCCTACTCCTAGTTTTGTCCTCTGATGCCAACCAGAGCAAGTCTGATTCCTCTTAATATGTATTTTTCCATCATTTAAAGTCAGTTATGATGTGTCTCCCCTAAGTCTTTTCTTCTCCAGGCAAAAAATAAAAAAAATCCAACCGTTTGCATATCTGGAATCAAGACATTACACTACTTTTGTTGCCCTCCTTGGGTCAATTTCAACCTTATCAGTTTCCTAAAATATAGGACAGAGTACTACACAAAATACTCCCAAGATGTAGTTTTACCAGGGCAGATGAAAGCAAGACTCTCACTGTGGTCTTTTTGGACCCTCAGTTCTCTTAGTACAACTAAGACTACATTTGATTTTGGGGTGACGTCATCAGTCAAGTGTCGCCCCAGGTCACACAGGCAGTAAGTGATAGAAGCAGAATCTGAATCCAGGTCCTATTTACATGCTTTTGTATGAGCTGTCACCCATTCCTATAATGTACTTCCTCTTTACCTCTGACTCTGGGAATCCTTAGTTTCCTTCAAAGTTTACTTAAAGTGCCACCTCACCTATGTGAGGCCTTTCCTAATCCCCTGAGATTCTAGGTCTCCCTCTCCCTTTAACATTTTGTATTTATATTGTATATGTTTTGTTTTTACTTATCTGTGTTATCAAAAAGAATATAAGCTCCTTTGGTCAGGGACTCTCTATTTTTATATCCCTAGTGTTAAACACAGTGCTTGACATACTACAGAGGTTTGGAACCTGCAGGCTTGAGGTCACACGTGGCCTCTAGGGCCTCAAGTGAGGCCCTTTAACTGAATCCAAGCTTCACAGATCCCTAGACTTGTGGCCTCGAGGCTACAGGTTCCCCACCCCTATCAGGCCTTTGAGAAATGCTTGTTGGTTGCTTGATTGAGTAAAATAAAATCTTCACTAGCTGTGCTAACCACCCAGAAAGTAGAACACGTAGGCACAAGTAAATTACCTCATGGTATTCATGAAATATTCATATTCCTTCAAAGCAATTTCAACAACTCACTAATAATGTCCTTATTTCCACCTGACTTTACCACCAGTAAAATTACATAATGTGCTCATTTATGGCAAGATTTCAGGCATAATTCTTAAGTTACCAGATATAGTTAAGTGTGTGTGCATGTGTGCGCAAAATTCTTTTCTTGTTCAAAGAGTAGCCTTCATGGGAAGGTAGTGTGACTATAAGAGGAAAGAAAATAGATGAAAAAATGTATTAAGTCCTTCCTATATGCAGAGCACTGTGCTGAACTCCAGTGATACAAATAGAAAAGCTTGACAGTTGTTCTCAAGGAGCTCACCTCCTACTAGGAGGAGACAACACATGGAAGAGGTGTTTCCTTAGGGTATACTAGTAAAGCAGATGATAATGCATCTTCTCTAATATTATTTCTGCTACTAAAATCCCCTTTCTGGTGTTAAATCATTTAACAGGATTCTAGTAGAAGGAAATTTCTTTAAAGGTTATTCACTAGTTCTGGTTATGGATGAAAGAACTGCACAACATGCAAATACAGTGGCCAAGTTGCATATTTGGATTTGAAAATATTTTCATTTAATTGAATGTAAAACAAAACTAATATAAACAAATTTTATTTTGTAGTTATTACATAGAATTATTTCTTAGTAAATTTTTGAGGAGGGAGATTTAAAAATCTTAAGTTACAAAATTTTATAAATGTAAATATAATATATGTAATATACAAAGTAGTACATATCATATATGAAATATATTGTATAATATTTATGATGTAAATAAAATTAATCATATTTAATGGAAGAGAGATGGAATGAATAGGTATTTAGAACCAAAATTGTTGGTTAGCAGTAGTGTCTTAGTGTAATGTGAAGGAAGGTAAGAACATCTTCCACCTAGATTTCTAGGACATCTCTGCTTCTTATACTGACTTACAGTTCAGTTATCAGCAAGACATTCATATGGGCAAAGGATAATACTATATTAAAATACAAATTTTAATAATGTTGAGCAGGTTATGCAGTCATTACACTTTAGTGTGAATCAGTGTGAGAGATAATTTCCTTCTTTTCTAAAGAGCAGCTCTTGATAGGAGGAAGCCTTGGAGCAGGGATAGAGGCTTACAAAAGAAAAGTGAAAAGACGCTAAAAACTTCCAGAATGTGTGTGTGTGTGTGTGTGTGTGTGTGTGTGTGTGTGTGTGTGTGTGTGTGTGTGTTTTCATCTTGATTTTGATGAAATGTCTATCATGGTACAGATCAGTTGAGTTAATGTCCCAGCTATATTGTTGTTCTTAGGAGCAATTTCATAAAAGATATAGTTTGGAATGAGAGGTGGTTTGCTATATTGGATAAGTGGATAGAGAGCCAACCAAGGACTCCAAATGGTCAGGGCTCAAAGTCTACCTGTGTGATGATGTCAAAGTCCTGTAACTTCTCAGTTTCTCAAGCAACTTTCAGGATTTATAAATTACATATAAGCTGCTTGTCTGCATCATCATGGGGAGTTTCTATATTGAGAATTCCCAACAGATTAAATCATGGTTTCAGATCTTCACCCCCTAAAAAAGTCTAGAATGCTGACCTTAACCATTTAGGATAATTTTATTTGAGGAAAATATATTGATAACCATTCATTAACATAATTTATAAAATTCTATAATATAAATGAGCACTTCTTAAATTGTGGGTCATGACCCCATAAGGAGTTGAAAAAAATTGGCAACAATAAAAGGTTTCTGAATACACAACCCAAAATTAATTAAAAATCAAGCCTGGAGTGAAACCAAGGTGTTTCTGGCAGCACTTACCTGTGCTGCTTTGTACAACTTCACTGCAGCTTTGGTTCTGAATGCAAAGCATGTGCACTTTGTACTGTTTGTGCCCTTAGGTCATGCCGGGGAAACTCGAAAAGGAGTCAAGAGTAGAGAAAGTTTAAGAAGCCCTGACCTAAATAAGACAGATTTAAAATCTCCAATCACTTCCAATACATGTAAAAAATGACTCTAAACAAACTTTAGAGCTACAAAACCCACAAAGTGACAAAGAGAAACAAATCTCCTGCTGAAGGAAGCCCAGTAGGCAGACAGCAAGGGTCCAAGCTGGGAGCTGAGTACAGTCTGGTGTGAGCCATACGGTTCCAGCCCCAGGGAGGCCCAACCAGCGGTTGCTGGAGCAAACCATCAGGAGAGTGAATCATCAGTAGCTGTGGGGGGTTCCATAAACACCAAAAGACAAAGTCAAAGGTCAGTGTGGAACACTGTTGGAATGGGGGATACTGAAGAGCAAGGTCGGGCCCCTGAACCCAGGGCAAGAAGCAGCAGAAGTATGGTGGCTCCAGCAGCCACAGCCTGGCTTCCTTAGGAGCTCCTGACCCGCAGATCATAGGCAGACCAAGCAACCATTCAGAGGGTAATCACTCTTGCTTTAACCTGCTTGGATCTGGATTACAGTCTTGGGTGGTGGTCCTGGAGTGTGTGACCAGTGATTCAGAGTTTGTGGGGGCTGTAGAGAGGCCACCCAACTAATAGCTCCGACAACTACGAAAATCCCAGTGATTTGGGACATAGCTCTCTCCCTTCTGGAAGCAGAGTTCTGCTATGGCAAAGAACTCTAAAGTCAAGAAAGTGATTGGTGATGGGAGCAAGCAAAAGAAGCACAAACAGATGATAGAATCCTTTTTGGGGGACAAAAAGGATCAAGGCATGGAGTGGGAAGAAGACAGCTAGTCTCCTGCATCAGAAGCCTCCAAGAAAAATATGAACTTGTTACAGGCCATGGAGGAGCTCAAAAGGACTTTGAAAATCAAGTAAAAGAAGTAGAAGAAAAATTGGGAAGAGAAATGAGAATGATGTGAGAAAAATCATAAAAAGAGATTCAACAGCCTGCTAAAGGAGACCCATAAATATACTGAAGAAGATAACACCTTAAAAATTGGCTAATTCAAATGGCAAGAGGCCCAAAATGCAAATGAGGAGAAGAATGCTTTAAAAAGCCAAATTTGCCAGATGGAAAAGGAATTTCAAAAAGTCACTGAAAAGAATACCTCCTTCAAAATTAGATTCGAACAATTAGAAGCTAATGATTTTATGAGAAACCAAGATACTATAAAACAGATCCAAACAAATGAAAAAATAGAAGGCAATGTGAAATATCTTATTAGAAAAACCACTGACCTGGGAAATACATCCAGGAAAGATCATTTAAAAATTATTGGACTGCCTGAAAGACATGATAAAAAAAGAGCCTAGGCACCATCTTGCAAGAAATTATCAAGCAAAATTGCCCTGATATTCTAGAACCAGAGGGCAGGATAAAAATTGAAAGAATTCACTCATTCCCTTTTGAAAAAGATCCCAAAAAGAAAACTCCTAGGAATATTATAGCCAAATTGCAGAGTTCCCAGGTCAAGGAGAAAATACTACAAGCTGTCAGGAAGAAACTATTTGAGTATTGTGGAATCACAATCAGGATAACACAAGACCTAGCAGCTTCTACATTAAGGCATCAAAGGGCTTGGAATATGATATTCTGGAGGTCAAAGGAGCTAAGATTAAAACCAAGGGTCACATACCTAGTACTACTGAGTTTAATGTTTCAGGAGAAAATATGGTCATTCGATGAAATAGAGGATTTTCAAGCATTCTTGATGAAAAAAACCAGAGCTGAACAGAAAAATTGACTTTCAAATACAAGAAATACAAGAAGCATGAGAAGGTAAACAGGAAAAAGAAATCATAAGGAACTTATTAAAGTTGAACTATTTATATTCCTATGTGGAAAAAAATGTTAATTGTAGCTCATAAGACTTCTCACTATGAGGATAGTTGAAGGGAATATGTGTGTGTATGTATGTATGTATGTATACATACATATATGTGTATGTGTAGAAGGGTGTATGTATATATAAATATGTGAGTGGGCATATGTATGTTCATGTATACATAGAGGGCACAGGATGAGGTGAATATGAAATGATGATATCTAAAAAAGTAAATTTAAGAGGTAAGAGAGGAATTAGTTTGGAGGAGAAAGGGAGAGATAAATTGGGATAATTATCTCATATAAAAAAGGCAAAAGAAAACTGTTACAATGGAGGGGAGGAGCAGGAAGGTGAAAGGGAAAGGGACAATCTGATTCTCATTGAATTTGGCTTAAGGAGGGAATAACATATACACTCAATTGGGTATCTTACCCTACAGGAAAATATGGGGGTAGGGGATAAAAGGGGGTATGCTAAAAGGAAGGGCAGATTGGGGGAGAGGGTAGTTAGAAACAAACACTTTTGAAAAGGGACAGGGTCAAAGGAGGATATAGAATAAGTGGGGGCAGGATAGTATGGAGGGAAATATAGTTAGTCTTTGACAATATAACTACTATGGAAATTATTTGGGTAACTACACATGTCCTATATGGAATTGCTTGTCTTCCCAGTGGGGGTGGGTAAGGAGGGAAGAAGGGGAAAACATCTGGAACTCAAAAGTTTTTAAAACAAATGTTTAAAAATTTGTTTTTTACAAGCAACTGGGAAAGAAGATATACAGGTACTGGGATATAAAAATCCATCTTGCCATACTAGAAAGTTAGGTGTTTGATGGGGGAGGATATAAGAGAGAACAGATTGGGGGAAGGGGTATTCAGTAGGCTTGCTGTTTTGGGGAGGGGGTAAGGGAAAGACAGGGAGAAAAAATTATAACTCAAAATTTTGTGGAAATGGAAAGTAAAAATAAATAATTCTTTAAAAGAATAGGAAATCTATGAAATGACTACAGAAGGTAATTTTTCAAAAAAATATCTTTTTTAAATGTCAAGTTCAGTGAAATATTTCCAAATACAATATATATATTTTAAGAGAGTGGAAAGCTTTGATTTCCTTTAGTTGTTTTCTTATGGGATGATGTATATTGGATATGAGACAGAGGCAGATCTAGAAAATCAAAGACAGAAGCAGAGGTCTAGGTTGGAGTGAAGGTAGAATGAAAGTCATGCTGCCCATTGTGTTGATGGACGGTGAGGAGTTTACAGTTTAAACTATTTAATGCCACAATCACCCTGGAGCCTCTTATGCTGAGTTTCTCAGTTTGCTGCCCTTAACATGCCTCCCTCCTTGCTGCAGAATAGCAAAGCTTCCTAATGAGACTTGTAGAATTTATGACTTTTAGAAATTTGAGTCTAATTCCCAAACACAGTTGCTAGCCATAAGAAATACTTACAAGATCTTTCATTTTAGTCGTGCTTTCTTAAAAAAGAAAAATTAAAGCACAATCATTATTGGACTGCTACTTCTTTGCACGATTTACACATTTTATTTTAGAAAAAAACTGTCAATCAATAAATATTGAGGCACTTAGATGCCTTCAGCTGTACTGGATTCTATCAAAGTGTCACTGTTGGAAGTAAATTACACCTACTCTCATGTACAGAGTTCTTATGGAACTTGGATAATGGGGTAAAATGGCTAGGGAGGTGTAGTGAAAATGGAAGCAAGAGAAGGGAAAGGAGAGGAAGAAGTGAGACAGGGAAAAGATGAAAAGAAATAGAATAGAGAAAAGAAAAAAAGATTATGAGGAGCAGAAAGAAAAGATAAAGAGGAGAAAAGAGAAAAAAGACTAGTTTACAATTATAAAAATGAGTTCCCTCCTCTACCTTTGAATGAATGTTAATTCAATTATTCTTCCTTACTTTCCTGGGATCCTTTTAAATCTCCTAAAACAGTTAGTCTTCATTTTTGAAAGCTTTGCCTCGCCTTGAAGCACTAGATGACATAACCTCATCCATTGCCAAATTTTATCTTGTTAAATTACTCATTTTGTCTTTCCTTTATTTCTCTCTTTTGAAGAATTTGAAAAAAAATTTTTTAAATGCTCATCTTTGCTTTCTTCTGGAGGGATGACTCAAATGTTTGTTTGTTTTTCCCCAGAAAATTTGTCTTATTTAACTATTAGACTGAATTTTGGAGGATATATTTTTGAGGAAGTGACTCTTTCTAAAGTTACCAGTGATTGTATCTGCCAGATCCCCCTCCTTGGTCTTTCTAAAGCATTTGATACTCTTGACCACTTCCTCTTCCTTACTTTTTCCTCTCCTGCTTGAGCTTCTTGACCCCTCCATAGTTTTTGCTTGGTCATTAGTCATATTATGCCTCCTAACTGTGCAGTTCCTTTTCTCTCTACATTGTCTCTCTGTAAGAGAGCTAATCAGCTCAATGAATTCGATTCTTATGTGTGTACTGATGTTTCATTGTCTTTATATCTACCCCCAGTCTCTCTTCACATTACACCAGATAGCTGTCTATTGGAAATAGCCAATAGCTTGGCTTATAGGGTCTCAAAATTAACATACATTGAAAACAGAATTCTTTATGGTAATCTCCGTCCCAACTCACAGCTCTCTTAGATTTCTGGCAAAGGCAGCGCCACACATCCAGTGACCTGGATTAGCATGTCATGTCATCCTCTGCTCCTTAGTCTGTTTTGGCCCACAATCCAATCAGTTGCCAAACTTTTTTTTTTACCCTCTGTTTATTCCCCACCCATTCTCCTTCTCACACAGGATCTTATCACATCCTGTTTCAGCTATTGCATCAGCCTCTATTTGATCTCCTTGGCTCAAGTCTGTCTCTATTCCAATCCTCCGCATACCTGCCAAAGCAATTTTCCTAATGTGAAGGTCTGACTATATCACTCCTCTCTCTATTCAGTAAACAACAGGAGCTGCCTATTACCTCTAGTATCAAATAGAAACTCTTTTGCATTTAAAACTTTTCTCAACTCGACACAGACCCATGTTTACATCCTGAATGCACTTTATATTCTTTGGCATAAAAGTATAGTCCAGCCACATTATCTTCTGGTGTTCCTCTCATGCACCCTCTGGGTTCCCTCATTCAGTAGCTCAGTGGAGAGAGGGCTAGTCCTGGAGGCAGGAAGAGCCAAGTTCATGTCCCACCTTGGGAACTTACAGTCTGAGTGACCCTGGCGAGTCACTTAACCTCACTTAGTCTCAGTTTTCTCATTTGTGAAGTAGGGATAATAATAGTTCCTGTTTCCCTGGGGTTGTTTTTAGGATAAAATGAGATCATATTTATAAAATGCTTTGTAAACCATAAAGTACTGTGTAAATACTAACTACTTTTATCTCACAACCTTGTGTTTCTCCCATACCTAGAATGTGCTCTGTCCTCTTCTCCATCTTTTAGAATCTTTAACTTCCTTTAAAAGCTCAAACAGCATTTTGGAAAGGAAGCCTTTCCTATTCAACGGTTTAACTTGTAGCAGTCTCAGAAGTAACATGTTGAAAACAGAATTCATGATGGTAGTCTCCTTCCCTAAGCTATGAGGGCCTTACCTCCCCCCCCCAAAAAAAAAAAAACTACTCCAAATTACCATGTATCAATTTTATATATCCCTATGCATCTAAATGCTGTTTCTTCTGGATAGATTGTAAATTTCACAGGACTAAGACTCTTTCAGTCTTGCCTTCCTGACTTCAGTTCCTAGTGTAGTGGCCCCTCCATAGCAAGCACTTAGTAAATGTTTATTGATTGATAGAATGAAAACAGCCATAAAGGCTAATGTTGTCTCAAGGTTCATTAATAGAACCATAGCATACAGAACAAGATATCCCCATGTCCACATCCTCAGTCTTGATAATACGATATATGGACTAGGGGTTTATTTAATTAAATATTTAAATATTTCTAGAGTATTATGTCTGCTTGTAGGTGCCATGTTTTAGTAAGAATTCCAACACTATTTCCACAGGACTGCAACCTTTATTGAGGGGACTCAAAACCATGCCATCAAACAGTTGGTTGATAGAATTACAAATGTTATGATAGCGTGGAAAAAAGATGTTCAGGGTAGAGCATGATTGCTGCCTTTAGATTTTGAGGGGCTGGCATGTAAGTCTATTTTTGTATATACTTGTATGTGTGTAAATGTTATTTCCATCAACAAATGTAGGCTCCATCAGGGCAGGGGACTATCTCACTTTTATCTTTTTAACCCCAGCACTTAGCACAATGTCTGGTACATAATTGCTTGTTGATTAATTACTAATTAATGCTACTAGGTGAAACCAGGACTCAGAAGGCAGATTTCAGGTTGAGCAAAAAACAGATTTCATAAAGATCAAAGCTGTAGAAATGTGAAACAGTGTGCTTTTCAGCATTATAGATTCATACAGGAGATCTTAGGGACCACCAAGTCCAACCCTGTTATTTTACAGATGAGGCAACTGAGGCACAGTTAGGGTAAGTGATTGTCTGGAGATACATGGTAGTAACGGTCTGGGGCAAGATTCAAACCCAGGTCTTCCTGAGTCTAAGTGGGAGACTGGATGACTTCTTGTCAGGGATCTTGTAGAAGAAATGCCTTCTCCATCCTCTGAGTTTCCAGCACTCTGCAATTTATGAGTCCATGGTCTCAGATCTGAGACTTCTAGCTCCTAGCCTAAAGTCTCTTTCCACTTTACTACTCTACCTTTCCTTGTCATTAATATTGTAAAAATCAGAGAATAATTTTTATGTTTTAAATAATTCTAGATGTTTATTTAATGGAGAAACATCAGATTTAAAAACATTTTTCTCTCAAATGGATCACTCATTGGATAGGGGATAGATATAACTGGAAACAAAAGAAAACAAATTTTCATTCATATACATGCACACATATCTGCACATATGTGCTTTGCCTTATCCTCAGGAAAGTATACTTCAGGGAAATAAATGTTTTCTCAGATATGAAATAACTGTCCCTAAACTTCTCTGTTTTGTGATCTCTCAAGTACAAAAACTGTTTCTATAGTATTGCCAATGTTTTTCTTTTATTTAGAAAACAATTTTCTTGGGAAGAAAAAAATGGATTTAGCCCTTTAATTTTTAAGAATGGTTTGTGAGTTATAAAACCACTAATCATCAGTGGATAGAATGTAGGGCAACATCCCTAAGCAGGTAATGGGACACTTTTTTTAACCTGGGTTCAGATCTCACCTCTGACACTCATTACCTAGGTGATGTTGAGCAAACTTCTTAACCTAACTGGGCCTCAGTTTCCTTATTTGTAAAATGAAGTGGTAGGACTATCTCTAGACCTGTGATCTGATGTTCTTGTTATAATTAGGAATAAAAAAAATCTTTCATGTTTCCTTGGAATTAATGATTGTATATTTGAGATAGAAAATCATTTTACTTTTCTTTCTCTTTGTGGATTCAGTTCATAATATGAGGGAACTTCATGTTATAATGTAGGCTAGCATTACACTGCAGCTAACTGTCTTAGAGAATTGGTTGGGGTGCAGAGAAATAAGTCAGTTGTCCAGAATTATTTTGTCAGGAAGTCAGGCAGAGAATTTGAAGCCAGGTTTTCCTGATTAATTGTTCCAAGTTTTTTTTTTTTTTTTCCCTGTGGGACAATGCATTCTGATTAAAAAACAAACCCTAGGGGCAGCTATGTGGCGCAGTGAGTAAGAGCACCGGCCTTGGAGTTGGGATGACACAAGATCGAATCCGGCCTCGGAAGATGAGCACCCACACATAAATAATGACTAGCCGTGTAACCTTGAGCAAGTTACTTAACCCCAATTGCTTTAAAAAAAAAAAACAAACAAACCCTAGTTTTTAGGTATTAATTGTGGTGACAAGTATCTACCAAGTTTATCAGTTCTTTTTTTTTATTTGAAAGAAACTTAACGTATGCCAGTTCTTTTTTTTTATTTGAAAGAAACTTAACGTATGCCATAATATTTCAAGGTTCCATTTTTTTTTTATCATACTGCCATATGTATTTGTATGTTAAATTTTCTGAATTTCACATATAAAGATATGAACAGTGCTTACTTAAGGTTTAATTTATTTATTCATCTGTTTGGTTCCAGATCAAGCTCAAATGACTGATATGCAGAATCTCTATATTTGCCTAGATCTAGAATAGGGGTGTGAGTCACAGCAGCCACATGTGGCCTTCTAAGTCCTTGGGTGCAGCCTTTTGACTGAGTCAAAGTTTTACAGAACAAATCCTTTTAAGGGGATTTCTTCCATGAAATTTGTATTCAATCAAAGGGCCACACTTAAGGACCTAGAGGGCCATGTGTGACCACTAGGCTGTAGGTTCCCCACCCTGATAGAGAATACTAAACTTCTGAATTCCTTGAGGACAGGGCTGTTTCTTTACAACCAACTGCCTAGAATATTACCTTTGAACATAGTACTTAACAAGTGTACAAGGAGCCTGAAAATTACAAATGAATTATGCTATAAAAATACACTTGCAAGTCAATTGGAATTAAATTCTTTCATTTAAAATAAAGTAAGGTACTTATAAATGGTGTCTAGTTAACTCACAAAAACTCAATTCATAACATAGGTAAAATTCTGTTCATTCTGTGTAATACTAAAAAATTTGTTACAATACTAGTAAACCAAAGAAAAAATTGGAAAAATAATGATAGACCTCTAAAGACCATTAACTTTCATGAGCATTTTGTAACCTTGGGCAAGTCATTCAACTTCTCTTGGCCTGAGGATATACTAGATCACCTCTGAGATCCCTTTTGAGTCTAGATATATTATTCCCTGAATATGAAATTGTAATTTTATGTACTTTGGAAACTGTTGATTGGCATGGAGTAGCTTTAATTGGAAGATGATGGGGAAGCGGATGGAGCTGTTAAATGAAAATCTTTAGAGATATAATGTATATCATATTTCAGTCATCATCGTCAATGAATGGGTATGAGTCAAATGGTCCCTCTGATGTATGAGAGTCCTATTTAAAGAATAACAGGCTTAAGTTGAGGGCTAGAGAATAATTGGCTCCTGGATATTTTGTTTGAATTTGGCAAATGAAATCCTAACTGGCATAGGAATTTTTACAAAATGATTGTTATATTTTACTGATTTTTTCCTTAGTGTTACTAATTAGCTCCATGTTATAAATAATTGTAAAATTTTTCACACCTGAAAGAACTTGAGCAGCATTCAAAATTCTCAGTGTCTCTTCCTATACTTATCATTGTTTGATGGGGCTCATGGCAAAAAGCATCTGTGGCTTTATAAAATTCAGTTATAGTTGTAATTCAAAGTTTTGACTTTTTATAATCAAAGTATGGCTAATTTTAGATGCCACAGCCATAGAACCTTGAATGAAGCATTGCCAATCTTACAGTTTTGTGGGCTTAAAGCTTATAGGGCCCATCAAATATAAACTCATTTTACAAATGGGGACACAGTACTGGGGAGGAAGTGAGCTGTCCATGTTAAAGTATCTAGAATTTGAATCCAAGTCTAGGGCTTCAAATTAACTCCACTGGAAAAAGAAAAATATCAAACTAACTGGATTGTTCATGTTATTTAGAAAATTTAAAAAGGTTCTGGTTTTTTTTTTTGTTTTATTGTTATTATTACTACCCTGTTTGACTTGTATCTTGACACGTTGTCCCATTATTATACTACATTTTATTGTATTGTATCTTTACTTTTCCTGTTTTGTGGAAGAATGTCTAACCTTCCCCCTGCCCACAATAGAAGGATTGTCACTGTTAGCTGTTACAGTAGGTTTGTGTTCCTCCTTACAACAGCTGCCAAGAATGATACATTTCTGGATGAGGATACATGTTAGAGGCTAGCATCTATCTAGTGGTAAAAGGTTGTCCAAGTGATTTACATAGTGCTATCTCATTTGATCTTTCAAGGACCTTGGGAGATAGACATTGTTATGGTCCCTACTTAATAGAAAGGAAACTGAGGACCAGGGAGATTATCAACCTTGTCCAGGTTCATACAGCTACTAAGTATCTAAGGTAGAATTTTAACTCTGGACTTTCTCAAAACTTTATCAACTGTGCTACCCAGTTACTAGTAAACATTTGGAGATTTGACCCCATGATGCAATACATGGCAGAAAAGGATTTTTGTCATAATTTCTTTATATTTTCTATGTAATAATTAAAATATAGAAGATTAGATTGAAATGATTATGCAAACGTTTGTATATTCTGTGAAACGTTATCCCATGGGGAAAAATTCATTCTCTACACAATAGTGACTTTTTTATTATAAAGTCTCCCAATTTGAATTATGTGAATACTGACTACTTTCAAAAAATTACATGCCTTAAGCTTTCTCTCCTTTTTTTTTTTGGTAGATACCACAGGAAACTCTCCATAGATATTAAAAAAAAATATATATATATATATACACACACATATATATTGCTCTTCCTTTATAGCTAATTTCCTTGACAATATGCTTTTGCGAAGCTCGGGAAAGTCGAATGTGGACAGCAAGAAGGAAGACGGTGTGATCACAGCCCCCACCCCTCGACCAAAGGTCTTGCAATGCAAATGCCACCATCACTGTCCTGAAGACTCCGTCAACAATATTTGCAGGTTGGTCGTTCAAGTAGTTCAAATATAGATATTTAACAGTCTCAGTAGAGCACTAATTGAGGGTACAGTGGACAGAGTGCTGACTCTGGAGTCAGAGCACAAGGGTTGAAATCCTGCCCCTGACACTAGCCTTGTGACCTTGGGCAAGCCAGTTAACCTCCCTGGACCTCATTTTCCTCATCTATAAAATGAAGGGGTTGGATTGGATCTCTAATGACCTCAGTAGCTCTTAATCTGGGATTCTCTTTTTCTGTTACTAATTTTTTTAAAAAACACCTTTCATTGGGGCAGCTAGGTGGTGCAGTGAGTAGAGAGTTGGCCCTAGAGTCAGAAGGACCTGAGTTCGGATCCAGCCTCAGACACTTAATGCACACACAAACAAAAACCTAGCCGTGTGACCTTGGGCAAGTTACTTGACCCCAATTGCCCTCCAACTAGGCAAAAAAAAAACAACAAAAAAAAAACACCTTTCATGTTTCTGTGGAATTAATGATTATTATATGATATAAATCAGAAAATCCTACAGAGGATTTAAAATTTTACCCTAGATACTATGTTAGTTTGTTTCTCTGTAGTATTCACAGTTAGAAATTTGGAAACCAGAACTTAAAAGTAAGGTTCATTGCATATGAGAAATTAGACTTTTGACCCTGAAAGTCTAAAGTCATTTACCACTGTACTGAAATAATTCTTGGATTCTACTAGTGAATTAATCACAGTCATGTGACAGACATAAAGTGGAAAAAATATGTTGGTCACATTTTTGTTTTGTGCCATTCAGAGTGGCCTGTTTCAATTCAAGGCCACTTAAATTAATCAGCCCTCAGTGTCACATTTTCCAACAATGTTCAGCTTTTCAGCTGCAATATAAACAACACTGAAGTTGTATCGTCTGGCATTGTGTTTTGCCATTCTTCTAACCACCTTTACTTACCTTCACTGTTCAAAAACAAAATTCTTGCAATTTAGACTATTTAGATCCCTCTTCAACAGGAAACAAGTTTTTCTTAAGTGTCTATTCAATAAAAGAATGTTTAATACATTTTTTAAAAAACTGCTTCTAACATATTGGCATACTGACACATCAGTTTAGAGTAGGAGTTCTTAATTTTTTTTCTGTCATGGACTCATTTGACAATCTGGTGAAAGATGTCTGCCTCTCCTTAGAATATTGTATTCAAATACAAAAATAAATAAATAAATAAATATATACATACATACATACATACATACATACATACATACATACATACATACAATTATATTGGAAACCAGTTATATTGAAATAGAGATGAAATTTTTTCCCATCTAAGTCCCATGGACTGTCTGAAAACTATCTACAAGCTCTTTGGCAGTGGTCCATGGACCCCAGGTTAAGAATCTTTGCTTTAGAGAGAATTGCCAAGTTAGGATGATTAGTCATAATGGTGGAACTTGAGGTAATGAATGAACTGGGTGTTAGAGAATTGTGGTTATTGAATTGGGAAATAAAACTTTTAACAAGTACCATGTTTGTGCTGAAGTTTTTTCCAGAGCAAGATAAGTTAGCATTTTCTTGTTATTTGTCTTCATGCTTCAAAAGCTAAATTTCCCTATCTTTTACCTAAAGCCACATTGAGATTAAGGATTGGCAGTCTTGCAGAAGTAGAGATGAATGGCAGAGGTTATGGACACAGGGCAAGGAGCTAGGCTTAGGAGAATCTGATGGTGTGTTTAGGAGCCAGTGAAAAAAAGCAAGTGAAAATACATTAGAATAGGTCAAACAGGACCGAGAGAGTAGAAAAATAGGCAGGAGATACCCAGAGTAGTTCAATATCAACAAGAGCATAGTTAAGAAAGGTGTAGCAGATGCTGAGAAAATTTAAAAGAATCTACCATAGGAGTTGGTCAGGAGCCCAGACAAAGCATCTGGATCAAAATTCAAATTGCTAATCTAGCAAAAAAAGGTTCAAATTGAAGACAGGAATTTGAGCCATAGGGTGACTGGCAGAGAATAGGTCACAGCCTCATCTCTTCTGGATTTGAATGTGGAAATCAGTGGGGGCATCTGCCTGGAGTGGGAAGGAGGGCACATAGAGCAAGAACATTCCTGTTGATGGAATTGTATTTTAGAGGCAGAGGGGGCCTTGAAATAACTTGACCTAATGCTTTCATCTTACATATTAGGACACTGAAATGGAGTGACTCACCCAAGATCACACAGGGGCAAAAACAGATCTTCTTTGATTCACTTCTTTCCATTGGGAAGAGGTGTGGTGACTGTTACAAGGTCACCTTCTCACTTCACTTAGAAGCAGCTCAAAAGCACAGTGAGGGAGAGCTTTCCCTGACCCTCAAGCTTTTCAAAGCTAAGCCAATAAGAGGTCAGCAGGGCAGGCTCCCTTCTCACTCCCCCTCCCCCTTACATTGCAAATGACTGCTGTTCCTAACATGGGTAGTACCTGAAACATCTAATATAAATTTGGAATTTTTTTAATGGTCATATTTTTTGCTCATTTTAAGTGTTCACTTCAGTGTTAATTAGTTTGAAAAATATCATTACATTTTGAAAAATAATTAGCACAGTACTATTTCTTGTGATATCTATCTTCCCCCAGGATTCTCAAAGTGCCATGTTGTCTTTTGATCCCTTTTTTTTCCTGTGTCTTTAAAGTTTTTAATTCATCATTATCATTTTACAGAGTGGTAGTTAGTGATATGTTTTCATTCTGATTTCTTTCCTCTGCATCACTTCATCTGGGTGTTCTGTTATGTCTTTGTAGTCTTCATATTTATTGTATCTTTTATCGTAGTACTAGTTATAATTGAAAGGTATCATGTATTCATTCAATTCCCAACAATTGGACATATTAATTTGGGGGGTTCTTATTCTAACATATTTTAATGTCACAGAAGGCACATAACAGGCCTAGCACAGTGCTTTATAGCTATTGGATAATAGATACTGATTCATTTATTGAGTAAGGAAAACAGTGCCACTGGGTCAAGTACAGATGCTTAGGGTACTTCACTGGAGAGTACCTAACACAATAACAGTTTGGTTAACAACTTCTCTTTGAGTCCATTCACTAATATATTCAGAATCCATCTGATTTTATTGTCATCTGATCCTTGTTATTTCCAGCATCACTACAAGAAGAATATGAAACACATTATCAAAAACTTTGGTCATATCTAGACAGACTATATGCAAAGCATTTCTCTCATCAGCTAATTTAGTAATCCTTCAAAAAATGAAAGTAGTTTACTTTATCCCCCATTTTTATTATAATCTATTAAAGAATTTTAATACAGTTTTCTGACTGTTCTATACCCCCTTTTTTCAAAGATGGGACATTTGTCCTCTAATTTCACTGGTCTTAGAAGCTTAAGAATCCTGATTAGGATATCATAGACCATTGGGTGAGACTTTTCTATATATGAGAAAACCAGTATTTTAACTCTGAGCTACTACTTTCTTTATGGTAGTCTAATGCTAGTTATTGGCATATAAATTACTGTATTAAGAAATGGTCAAAGCTATAGGTTTGCACAGGCCTGATTTATATGCTCCCACTTGTCATTGTGCAAGGTCCCAATCCCATACCCTATTCTAGAATGCTCTAGTTCTAGCACAGTCAATTTTGCTAAGACTTTTCTTAACATTAAATCAAACCTGCATTCCTGGTATAAATTACCCCTGGTCATAGTATATGATCTTTGAGATTTATAGCCATAATCTCCTTAATAGTATTTTATATAAAATATTTACATCAATATTCATTAGGGAATTAATCTATAGTTTTCCTTCTCTTTTAGAGAAGAGTATTGGCAATAAGTGTTCCTTAAACTTTTGGTGGAATTCATTTTTAATACCATCTGGTACCGGGTTTTTTTTTTTCCTAGGCAGCTCCTTTATGGGTTTTTCAATTTCTTTTTCTAAGTAAGATAAGGTTATCTATATTTTAAGTTTTCTATTTTCTCTTCTGTTAATCTAGGCAATTTATATTTTTGTAAATATCTGTCCCCTTCATTTCGGTTGTCAATTGTATTGGCCTAGAATTGGACAAATTTCTTTAATTGCATCTTCATTGATGTTGCATTCAGCACTTTTCATTTTTCTTTCTGATAATTTGATTTCCATCTTTCTTTTTTAAAAATAAAATTAACGAGTGGGTTATTTTTTTTTGTTTGTTTTGTTTCGCTTTTTTCCATAAGGCTAGCTACTAGTTTTATTTCTTGGTTAACTGTTGTTTTTTTTCCCTTTCTCCTTGCTTTTCAGGAGCTCTATCTTGGCATTTAATTGGGTTTTAAAAATTTGTTCTTTTTCTAGTTGTCCTTTTTTATTGGTACCCCCAATTCAATGACCTGTTCTTTATCTCTTTTATTTGATGTATGAGTTTGGAGATACAAATTTTCCCCTAAGTCTACTTTGACTATACCCCTCAAATTTTTCTATGTTGTCTCATTTTCATCTTCTTCAATGGAATTGTTGGGTTTTTTGGTGATTTATTCTTTATCCCATTTACCCATTATGATTAGATTATTTAGTGTCTAGGTTTTTGAAAAATCTATCCTTCTTTAACCCTTTATTGAAAATAGTTTTTATTGCACTATGGTCTGAAAAGGGTGCATTTAATATTGCAGCTCTTTTGCATTTGTTTGTGAGCTTTTTATGCTGTAATACATAATCAGTTTTTTGTGAAGATGCCAGGTACAACTGAGAAACAGGATGGTCCTTTTCTTCCCCATTCTATCTTTAGGGGTAAGTTATATCTATCTCTGAGAAGGGAAAGGTGAAGTCCCTATCTAGTATAATTTTACTGTTTTATTCTTCCTCTAGTTAATTTAACTTTTCCTCTAAGAATTTGAATGCTATGGCATTTGGTGCATATATATTTAGTACTGATATTTTTCATTGTTAATAGAGCCTTTTAGCAAGATTGACATTCCCTATTTATCTGTTTTAGTTAGGTCTCTTTTTACTTTTGCTCTGTTCTGAGATCATGATTGCTACCTGTGCCTTTTCACCTTCAGCAAAACATAAGAGGTTCTGCTTCTAGTCCTTTACTTTAACTCTAAATATCTCTCTTTTCCAGGTATATTTCTTGTAAATAACATATTGTTGGATTCTAGTTTCTAATCCATTCTTTTGTCTCCTTCAATTTTATGGGTAAATTAATCCCATTCACTTTCTCGTTTATAATTACTTACTGTAAATTTTTTTCTTCTGTTTAATTCTTCTGTCTCTTTTTTACCCCTTCCCTTCTCAAATGTCTGTTTTATATTTTTTACCAACCATCCTTTCTTATATCCCCTTCCCTTCCTACTTACCTTTCTGGCAAGATAGATATTTCTATACCCAGTTGAGGGGGGGTGGGTGAGGGGAAAAAGAATATTGTTTTTTTTCCCTCTTTAAAGTGATTCAGATGAGAGTGAAATTTAAATGTTATGTACACCTCAACTGTTTTTCCCTCCCTTATAGAAGCTCTTTCTTGCATGTATCTTTTATATGTGATAATATTCACCATTTTACATCTCCTTTCCCTTTTCTCCCAGTGTAACCATATTTCTCACCTATATATTTTTTTCAAGATAATCTCAGCATCAACTCACTAGCAAGCCCTCTCTACCTTAAGTCCTTCTATCTTCTCTAATAAGGATAAAGTTCTTAATAGTTACATATATAATATTTGCATATAGAAATGAAAACAATTTAATTCATTGAGTCTCTTATGATTTATCTTTCATGTTTGTCTTTTTATGCTGCTCTTGAGCCTATTATTTTAATATTAAATTTTCTATTCATCTCTGGTCTTATCAGGAATGCTTGAAGGTCCTTTATTTAATTAAATGTCCTTTTATTTCTCTGAAGGATTATATTCAGTTTTGCAGTGCTAATTATTCTTAGGTGTAATCCTAGCTACTTTACTTTTTGGAGAATTGTTTTTCAAACTCTGATTCTTTAATGTAGTAGCTACTATATCTTGTGTGATCTTGATTTGAGTTGTTTGTTCTGTTTTGTTTTGTTTTGTTTTTCTGGCTGCTTGCAATATTTTCTTCTTGACCTGGGAGCTCTGAAATTCATCCATGATGTTCCTGGGAACTTTAATTTTGGAATCTTTTGAGAGGTTATCAGTGGCTTCTTTCAGTTTTTATTTTACTCCTGCTTCTATCTGAGGTGAGTTGTCCTTTATAATTTCATAAAAGCTGATGCCTAGGCTCTTTTTTTCATCATGACTTTCAAGAAGTTCTATAATTCTTAAATTATTTTATCCTTGACCTGTTTCTCAGGTCAGTTATTTTTCTGATGAGATATTTGACAATTTCTTCCACTTTTCCTTTCTTTTTCCTTTATTTTATTGTTTCTTGATGCTTCAGAGTTATTTACTTCCACTTACCTGATTCTGATTTTTAAGGAATTTTATTCAGTGAGCTTTTCTATTTCCTTTTCCATCTGGCCAATTCTACTTTTCAAGACATTATTTTCATCAGTGAAGTTTTGCATCTTTTTTTTCTGTTTTGCAAATTCTGCTTTTAATGTGTATTTGCTTCACTATGTTGTGCTTATTTTAGAGTTTTTGAATCACTTATTTTCCCCACTTTTTCTTCTTCCTTTCTTTTTTTTTAATAATTTTTTTAGCTCTTCCAGGAATTCCTGTTGGACTTGTGCTTAATTTACATTTTTTTCCTTTGAGGTTTTGCTTATTTCTATTTTGCCATTATTGTCATCATCTGAATTTGGGACTTAGTCTGCCCTTTTATTATAGTAGTTTTATGATCTGGTTTTCCTTTTGGTGTTTGCTCATTTTCCTAGATTCTCTGTTGGTTTTTTTTGCTTTATTTTAAAATTTAGTTATATTCCTGGGGCAAGTATGGGGGAGGAGAGGACTATCCCAAGCTTTAGACTTTTTTCTTCTGCTGTTTTCAGAGCTTGTGCTTGGAGATTTGGAAGTTTTGCTTTCAGGGTAGTGTGATTTGGGTAAAGGTGTGATCACTGCTTCCTTGTGTTTACAAGTGATACTGTTCCTTAAGGTCCCTGTTCCCTTTGACCAAAAATCATAATACTCCTTAGGAGTCCTGTACCCTTGTGACTTCAAATGATACTGCTGTCCAGGGCCACTCTTGGCACAACAAGTACTCCTCTCTGCCTTGGAACTGTAACCTGGAAGTGGGTATGGGCAATCGAGTTGCCAAACAGCACTTTATTTTTTGCCCAGTGCTAGCATAGCAGTACCCAGGGTGTTTTTCTGACCAGCTACTGCCTCTAGTTTTAGAGTTCCAAAGCTGCTGCTGCTATTGCTGTTGATACCTTCAAGGCCCACCATTGGTTTGATGTCTCAGAGTTATTTTCTTTCACTTACCTAATTAAAATTATTTTAAGGAATTTTATTCAGTGAGCCTTTGTATCTCTTTTTCCATTTGGTCAATTCTGGAAAGTGGGATCTGGGCCAACCCCTACCCCAGTGTTATATAACTCTCTTTCTGAAGAAGACATCTCACCTCCACCTTTTGTTGGTTCTGCTGCTCCAGAATTCAATTTGTGAAGTTGTTTGTAAAGGAATGTTGGAAGATCTTTGCTGTAGTAATTTCTCTACCCTGCCACCTTAGCACATACTTTTTTTCTATTGCTTATTTTAATGATTTTATAATATGCTATGAAAAATCATGGGATATGAGCAGAACTTGTTGGATTATAGTTAATCTACATATCCCAAAGTTTAAATTAATTAGTCGCTGTCCTTAGTACAATCAACTTCATAGATCTCAGAATTTCAAGTAGTTCAGCTTTTCACCATTTTCCTATTTTCTAATCTCCTCAGTTCCCTTTCAGTGATAATCCCTTACCAATATCCCCACTTTACTTTGACTTCTTTCTTATCTATTCTTGTTCTATATATAAGGCCCCCCCTATTTTCAGCTCAATCATATAGCTTAGTTGTCAATTTTATACTTCTTTCATTTATGAGTATGAGTTCCTCTCTATTGTTAGGTTCTTAATAAGTATTTGATGGTATATATGTTCTTGAAGTATAGTTAGTAATTGAAATTAAATTATTTAAATAAGATAAGGTGACATTTTGAATATATCCAGTGAGTCAAGGAATTTTTTAAATTATGGTTTTATTAATCTCTTAATCATTTGGATTTCTTCTGGTATCCTTCACCCTTTTTCTTGCAAGACAGACATCTCTTATACAACAAAAACATATTAAAAAACAAGAAAAAAAGAAGAGAACAAAAAAGATCAACCAAACCAATCAGCAAATCAAAAAAGTCTTAAAATATATGCAGATTAGAGTACCTGTAGACCTCCATCTCTTTAAAGGAGTGGGAGAGGGTGTGAGTTTTTTGATTTCTTCTTTGGAGCCATGCTGATTTTTTCCTAAAATTGTACAACATTAACTTTGTATTGTTCTTTGTTTTTTTTCATCTATAATATTATAGTCACTGTGCATGTTATTTTCCTGACTTCTCTTTGCCTCAGATCATGTAAGTTTTTCCATGTTTCCATGTATTAATTTTCTTCAATTACTACAGCACAGTAATAGTCAGCTCTATTCATATATTACAATATCTTTGACTGTTCTGCAGTTGATGGTTATCTACTTTGCTTCCAGCTCTTTGCTTCTATAAAAAATGTTGCTATAAATATTTTGACATGTATGAGGACCTTGTTTTTATCAATGATCTCCTTGGAGTATAAACCTTCTAGTAGAATCTTTAAGTTAGATGATATGAATATTTTAAACACTTTCATTTGTTTAATTTCCAAAGTGTTTTTATTAATTCAAAACTCTACCAACAATGGACTAATGTTGCTATTTTACCGTAATCCCTCTAATATTGACTGTTCCATTTGAATTTTTCCCAGTTTGCTGAGTATGAGGGTGTTTTTAATTTCCAATTCTCTTATTAATAATCCAGAGCATTCTTTCATATTATTGTTAATAGTTTGCAGTTTTTATTTCAAGAATGTTTGTTTATATCTTTTGAAGAATCACTTTTGGTGTTCTGTTAGTTGTTGGTATATATTGGATACTGAAATCTTATCAAGGAAATTTGATATAAATATTCTTTTCTCCATTTAATCACTTCCTTTTCTATATTGTTGCATTAATTTTGTTTGTGCAGCAGCCTTTGTTCTATGCAGTCAAAGGTATCTATGTAAGGTAAGGCAAAGGCAAAGGTTAAAAGCCAATGGGGATTTCAGAATTCCTTAACATAGAGGCAGTACCTTTGTGGATGATGTCAAGGTGAAGGGTATGACTATCTTTATATATGGCTGAGGTGGGATGGAGGAGTAACTCATAGGAAATGAGTAGATTGAGGAATTGAGTGGTTAGACTTTTTGAAAGGGAATGAATATGCATGTTGAAACAAAGTAGTATAAACACAGGGATTGAGGAGGAGAAAAGAAATGATCAAAGTAATTAACTATTTTTTTTTCCTTTTTGGAGGGCAATTGGGGTTAAGTGACTTGCCCAAGGTCACACAGCTAGTTTTTGTGTTAAGTGTCTGAGGCCAGATCTGAACCCAGGTCCTCTTGACTCCAGGGGCAGTGCTCTATTCACTGCGCCACCTAGCCACCCTGGTAATGAACTATTAAGGAGGGAAGATGAGTAATCTAGCATTCTATAGATAGCATCTACCAGCATTTTGGTTGTGTGGTAGATATGAACAGCATGAACCTCAAAGGAAAAGAATTTACTAACTGAAAGAGGAAAGGGGAGAGTCTGGAAGTGGTACTGGGGAGCAAAGAACATTCCAATTCCCCTGCCTTGAGCCCTGAGCTGACAAGAATGAATGAAGGGGAAACCTGTACAAGAAAGAGTGGCTAGGGAGTACCTGTCATCAGGGGGAAACCGGGTTTCAGTAATAGCAATTAGATGGAAAGAATGGGAGAAGAAAAGAGGAAGGGAAGGTTGTTGTCTGTGAAACAGGCATTGTAGAAGGCACAAACGAAGGAATAGGGAGTTAGGTTGAATCTTTGGGCTGGATGGGTAAAAGAGGGGAATAGGATGAGGAGTCAGGTGGTTGTGGTGTGGATGGGGTTAGTGTGATGATCTGTAGGGGTCCAGAATCAGCCGCATGTAAAGGGGTATGACCAAGTGAAAGAATGTTCATCATTGAGTGAGGGGAACCATTCCTTTACTCTCAAAGGATAGACACAACAGAAGATGGGAGACTTGAGGTATAAGGAAGGATTCTTCTTCTTTCCACTGGAGGTTCTCCAAATTCTAGTTAGAGGATAGGGCTGGCAACAGGAAGTGGAAATTTTCTTGTTTTGGTACAAATGGAAATGATAACTTTGAGGGAGATTGGAAGATGCCCAGCTTGGACCCTTGCAGCCTAATCTCTGGCGACAAGCTTGGCCCCAGTGGTAGTTGGAAGATTCATTGTGCTAGCCCAAATGTGGAGGTCTTATCACCTGAGGAAGCTGGCTATGAAGTGGCAGCAGGGAATCTGCATAGAAGGAAATCCTTTGGGGCTCACATAAGACTCCTGGCCTACCTCCAGCCAGCCTTGAGGAAATATTGAATTCAAGAACATTTTGGAAGAATAACATGGTAAGATATTAGGAAAAGAGTAAGAGTCAAAGATGATTCAAAGGTTTTGATTCTGGGTAATTGGGCAGTGGTGAGAGAGGAGCCTGCTCTATCTACCCTCCATAGATCTTACTTGTAGAGGTATTAAGTGGAGTGAACTGTTCTCCAAGCCAAGAATGCTGACTGTGAGACCCTGCACAAACCACTGGACCTTTCTATGTGTGAAGCCTTCCTTCTCTAATAGAAGGCATGCCCTTTTTTGGTAGAGCGATTTCATCACCTAGGATTTCCCTATACCATTGCAATGACAAATCTAGTCCTTATTCCTGCATTTTGTTTACCTATAAGTTATACTCCCAGACTTCCATAATTTCTGCTTTCTCATGCCTTGCCTTCTCTTTCAGCACTGTTTTGCATTTTTTGAATTCTTGGACTTTCTCTATCAAAAGCCTATGGTGGGAATAATTTGGCCACATACAGATGAAAACTTTCAGAATTCATGCTTCAATATTTTGACTGTGATTTCATTGTTGTAGATACACATTAATATGTAGATATTAATGTAGATATACATTAATACTGATCATAGCCCTTTGAATTTTGGCCTTTGAAATTTCAGTGGCTGAAAAATTCATCACTTCTGACCAACTTAGATTTGAAAGTTTCTTAACTTGGACTTGTCCTTGAATGACCAACATGCAGACTGCCACAAAACCCATACTGTCGGATTGGTGGGAGCTGCGAGAGCTTAACTACCTTTGCAAGGCCAGGGTCACTATCTCTCTAATATAAGGTGTCAGAGGAGAACATTAATGAAGGGGAATTTAGAAAAGCTGTTAGGGGGAAGATCAAGAATGGCCATACTCTGTACCCCTTGCATGCAATATTTTTAATTCAAAATTACTAGAATATTTGGGTAGTTTTCATTTCATGTGATTTACAGGGTGATGGTATTTGGATCTGGGAACAAATTAGAGACATTGCCTTCAGCTTATAGGATTTAGGAAGGAAGCTCTTTATAAAATGAGAGCTTTTTAATATCTGGATAGCTAGCGAAAAACTGAGCCCTGAGAATTCATTAAGTTTTCATTTCAGCGATCTGGATATTTTCTCATTTGTCCATTTAGTATCTGGTCAAGTATTCTTGAACTTAATTGATTTTTGAGTCTTAGAGGTGTAAATTAGTGCTTATCATCTTAGGTAATTCACACACAAGATTTGTCCATAAAATCAGCAATGATTAGCATACAAAGAATTAGAAGCAGAATAGCTTGAAGGATCACAGGTGGCAAAGTTGAAAGGGTTTCATAAGAGTCCTTGCAAAGGTTATGTTAACCCTGAACCTGCTGAAATCTTAATCCTCCTGTTGAGTGTGCTGTTGTGAGTTTCCAAACAGGTGTTCATGACACAAGGTCTCAGATTCTTTAAAGGCACATACACACACTGTTCTCATTTGTTATCACGTCCCACATCGCTTGATGAAATCATAACTGTCCATCTGATTTGTACCACTGGCACTCACTTCTTTGTAGTATCAAATTCTGCATTTGTTTTTACAGGTTTCCATTTTTGTTTATTACCAGTGAAAGTATGAGAATGGTTGATTTTTCTGTTAGATCTTAGAATTTATTCATTGACAAGATAGATAGATAAATACATAGGTAGATATATAACTATAGATACATAGATAATATGTATGTATATGTAGTCATATATATGTACAAACACACACAGATATCTGTGTGGATGTATGCATGTTTCATTTGTAGAAACTTTTATCTAGAATGAATTTTTGTGATACTAAATCATATTAAATAATTAGGGTCACAGTGGGAAGTTGGGTATAAGTCACCTTTGAAGCAATAAAAAAATAAATAAAACAAAGTAGACTACACTTAGTTTGATACTGATTTCATTTTTATTTCCTTGACAGGTAGTAGAAAGAACTGATACCCTCAAACCATTGTGAACCAGTAGGATAGGTGCAGCATCTTTCATGAGAATTGGCCTTTTGCCAACAAAGACATCTGCTTGAACAGCTGCAGGGGTTTGGGATCCTGGCTTTCTATTTCTGACATTTATTAAAGGTCTTGGTTCAAATCATTATTTTCACTCTTATAGTTTTTTAATTGTAGTAGCATCTTTCCAAAAATAAGGTCTTGTGGTTTTTGTGTTCTCATCATGAGATCTCATACTTTAGCAAGATGATATCTTGTTTTGTAGGAGGTAGAATATCGGGCCTCTGCTTGTAGTTTCTGTCTTACGTGCTGCTTCAGCAGTTTATCTGTAGCATAAGCAAGATATTTTATTGTGGAGAGCCACTTGTACTGATTTGTACTGTGCTATTTTTGTCATGCAATTTTATGATGTAGAGTTGCATACTAAATACACAGTTTTCTTCTTGCATTTTAGGTCAATTGAATACAATTTCAAAGCATCATTGTATCATACACTTATGATTAGGTAGTTTAACCAATAATAAAGTCCAAAAACTGTCTGTTTGCTTTGGTGCAAGTTTCCCCTATGGAGACAATTTTCTGTTTCTTCAACATTAAATATGGTGATGGATAGTAGAGGAGGGACTTTTAGGTCATGCCAGTTTCTTATACAAATTCAGACAGATGAAAGATTCTAGAACTCCTCATCCTAGAATTAACTGGAAATAAATGTCTTCAATTCACCAAATATTTATTAAGCAATGATTGTGGGCCCTGTGTCCTTTTCCTCTTTCAAATAGAAATAAAACCTCTTCCACCAGCGGTACTATTTTTAGAGTATATAGAAAAAAAAGTAAGAATAATTTTGTTTCTTTATTTTGCCAACTATACATCTTCTTAAAGAGAGTTCACTGTGACATGATGGGTAGTGATACAGCCTTAAAGCCAAGAAAACTGGGCTTCAAACCCCACTTCTGACACATAGCATCTCTGTGACTCCAGGCAAGAAATTTAGTTACAGAACGTTGACCTGCATTAGTAGTAGAATTCCTTATGTCTTTGAAATTACATGTCTAGTCCTATTCCTGTTGCTATCCTAGACACTTTCTAGAAGAATTTTAAGTCTCTGATATGGTGATTTTTATATTTCTTTTCAAAGTTGAATTATTGTTTACAAAGTACTGAAGTTATTGGAAGAAATATATTTATATGTGCCCATATACACATATATTCCAAAATCAAATATTGTCATATTTACCCTATATAAACTCAAAGTCAGAGAATCAGGCTGATTATTTCCCATACTTATTGCCCTTGACTCCAAATTATTCTGTGGCTTGCAAGAAAGG
Source organism: Gymnobelideus leadbeateri (assembly GCA_011680675.1). NCBI lineage: Eukaryota > Metazoa > Chordata > Mammalia > Diprotodontia > Petauridae > Gymnobelideus > Gymnobelideus leadbeateri. The sequence goes on from WOXC01009390.1 coordinate 181,562, forward strand.
ATTTCTTTTATTATATGTAAATTTTGAGAGTCACCATGGCATGGTGGATAGATGATTACCTTGGCATCTGGGAGACCTGAGTTTGAGTCTTTCTCGAACCATATTACCTAGATAAAGCAAGTCTCTTGACAGTTCCATGTTCCATGCAAATCTTTATAACTAGAAATTGTAGAAGAGTTGCCAATCTGAAGAGTGGGGGGAGTTTCCATACTAGGATCTTCATATATTGAACAATAAGTCCCTCCTCTGAGTCGCTCCCACACCAGTTAAAACTGTGCATTACTTTGAAAAGAAATGAGAAATTCAGAAAGTAGCATTTTTTTTGTATTATTGTATTGCAGGTTAATAGGATTCAGTTTTTTCTTGCATTCTTTAATTCTTATGACTTTCTTATTTACACAGAAATTGGATTGAATCAGCGTCGAAGCCCCCCAAAGAATTTATACTCTAGGCTTTAAGTAGAGGCAATCTTCATGAATTTGACCTTGGTTTAACAAAGACATTTATCACTGGCACCATCGAGCCATCTGTTAGCATGTTTGAACTCTGCTGTTTTAGTAATAATAAACGGAGGTATTACAGATCACTTTAGGTTTGCAAGCAAAGTAAACAATTATAAAGCGTGTTGATGGTAACTCAAGGACTAATGAACAACAGAACATCACTATCAGTAATATGAAAAAAGACAAATCATAGCTAATAGTGTCTCACAATTTCCTTTCCATAACACTTTCATGTCTCTACCTCCATGCCCATCTTTGGGCAGTGTATGTATTTATAGAAGATGGAATGGATAGAGCTTTACATTTTACTGGACATAATAGTGCTTGTTTTAAAAAATTCCACATGTTTTGTATTATATGTATTTGTCTTCTGCACTTCCAAAGGACAAGAAAGTCAGTATGTTTATAAATAAACACAAGCAGTGCTCTTTCTTCTTCCTTTCATTCCCAAGAAGACATTGGTTATATGTTGTCTTTTGCCCATCATTGTCTTTCTTCTCCTCCAATCTCCTACCCTCTGATGAGAACAGCTTGGTGGTACAGTGGATTAGAGTACTAGGCCTGGCATCGGGAAGATTCCTCTACCTAAGTTCAAATCTAGCCTCAGACACTTCATAGGTCTTTGAGCCTGAGCAAGTCATTGTTTGCTTCAGTTTCCTCATCTGTAAAATGATATGGAGAGGGAAACGGCAAACCACTCCAGTATCTTTGCCAGCAAAACCCCAGAGTGGTTGCAGTGATTTAGACATGACTGAAAAATGACTAAACAACACATTGTCTGGTGAGGACCAGCTTTTTGCTTTTGAAACTCTGACTGCTACAGCCGAGGTAGTTATCTCCTTGTCAAGTGGCAGAGCTTCTTAGAAGCATTGATGGCAGAGAAAGGAATTGTTGAATAGAGTTTTCATATGATGCTGCCTCCTTTTCAAAAGTGAGGGCACTCTTGTAACATCATTGTGCCTTAGGTGTTTATATACTCTGTGGTAGGCACTGGGACAAAATCAAAATCATCCTTGACTTGAGAGAATTATCATTCTAATAACAGAAGATAACATAATAGGGAAACCACAGTCAGAGAAGGGAGTCTTGGTCAGGGGAGTCAGGGCAGCTGCAGGTACTGCTGTCCCTTTGTAGTAGCAATGCTGGTATTGATTTTTAATATTATTCCCAAATGAGAGATTGGAATAAAGGGGTACATGGAGAGATGGCAAGATGCCCCCCTCAGACCTTGTTTTCCTTCTGGTTGTATGGCTTCACAGAATATGAAACATGTTCTGGGATCAGCTAGATTCAGTAGCACATCTATGTGTATGTGTGTGTGTGTGAGAGAGAGATAGGCAGGTGAGACAAGAGGAGAAGAGTAATTATTGTATGCTCTTGTGATAGCTAAACCTATCCCCTTTGCATATCAAGAGAAGATGAATCTGTGTTTCCTTGGTACAATGCAGTGATCCTGTTTTGAAGGGAAAAAAAGTCAGAAACATTTCTCTGCCCCTTCCATAACACATGTTAAAGTAACCTCATGTTCATATACACATTTATTTTTTTCCTTTCTGATCTTTAGCACAGATGGCTACTGTTTCACTATGATAGAAGAAGATGATTCTGGGATGCCTGTGGTCACTTCAGGATGTCTAGGATTAGAGGGCTCAGACTTTCAGTGTCGGGTAAGGGAATATATTTCATTCTACTTTATTTTTTAAAAAAACTAGACCCTGATGTAATCAGCCAAATTACAAGCAAAAGAAGCAGGGAAATCTAATCTGCTAATAATGGAAAAATAAAATGATTGGAAAATCCTGTGTGTCCTCAGTTATTTTCTGTTTTTACAGACACATATTCCTATTATTTTCAGTAGAATGAAACCCTTGCATATTCATTCATTCATTATTTTTGTTTATATTCTATTTTGGGTAAATATATTCTGCCAAAATTTCTCTTGAAGGTTCCACTAGGTAAGTTAGGTAATTTAAAGTAAGTCTAGTCATTCAAAATAGATTGTAAATAAAATAACTATATTAATCCCTAAAGTAAAATGTCAGAACTTCACCAGAACATTATATGATGGTCTCTAATAGGAACTATTGCTATTATTTTTAAAAGACTTATTATAATCCCAGATCCAGTGGATTTATTTGCATAATAAATAAATGCCAAAAAGGACTCACTCAAGTTGCAAATTAAAAGTCTCTCCTGAATTTTAGAGGAAAATGTTAATTAATATTTGCATCTATATTTGGATTCTATTATAGGACACTCCTATTCCTCATCAAAGGAGGTCAATTGAATGTTGCACAGAACGGAATGAATGCAATAAAGACCTTCATCCTACACTTCCTCCATTGAAAAATCGAGGTAAGAGGGGAAAAAGAATTTAGGGCCTGAACCATGCTCAAAAGCTATATCCAAAATGATAACAAAAAAAAAAATCCCTACAGATGTGAATGTGCCCAGAACTTTGTCCCATTGCTATAAAAGAGATAGAAAAATGAAGTGGTAAAACTACTATTATGTAGGCAGGCATGTATTAACTTATTAAAAAATTACTTGAATATCACTCTGGCTTTTCCCATTTCTCCACCAAGATTCCAGAAGCTTTTATAGCATGTAGAAATTAGATGAGATGGATAGATAGTGTCTTGGAAACAACAAATATGAACTTGGATAGATTTTGAGAGTGAGTGGAGGCTAGAAGATCCTGGTGTGCTATAGTTTATGAATGACTGAATGACTTGATTTGGGGTGGGCGTGGTGGTGGTGTAGGAGGATTGTAGTATTAAAGTCTTAAGTTTTTTTTTAAACTCTTTTGCCAGTTATCATGTGACTTGATCCTTCAAAGTCCTCATGGCTATCCTTTATGTACAGTTGTTCTAGTCTTGTGCTTTTCAAACCTTTCTTCCTTTTTATACCATTTCTACTTCTACTAATGCATCTTAGGAAACAGTGGTAGGTAGTGAAAAGAGTTTGGGGGAAAAGATATCCAATTTCTTCCTTCTCTATTTTGTTTGTTGCCTTCATTCCAGGTTCAACCTTAAGTACTTTGAGATCATTTTGTTTAGTTGGGTCTTTCAACTTACTTTCTAAGTTTGTTTATTTTCTACTGCATTATAAGGAGAAAATGACAGTAGTCTTGCCTTATCTTTCTCCACCTGCATTGCCCTTTACTTCTAGATAACTTTCGTACTCTTTTTGGTTGACAAAACATTCAGACTACCAATAATACTTGGATAAAGAAACAGGTAGAGTATATTAAAGTGTCTCTTAATGGACGAGCACCAAAAGGAAACATTAGGGGGAGGGGAAGCTTACATTTTCTTGAAACTTCCTAAGTGTTGAGGAGGTGGATTTAACTGGTGATTTCAGCCTGAGCCTTACACTTTGAGATGTCTATATGACCAGCATCCCTTCTCAGTCTTGTCCTCCATCATAGCTCAGTTCTACTTTTTTCTTTTTCTTTTCACCTATTGTCCCTCTGCTTCCAATTCTATCCAATTCAACTGTTGCAGTCCCCATTCCTTATTCTGTTTTGCTAGATTCTCAAATCTCTGGGTCATGATTAAGTTACATAATTATTCAAAAGCATAAATTAAGTATGAACAGCAGACTGTCCTTTAAATCAGTCCATTAGCATTAGGCGTAGGTATGAACAAGTCTTTAATTATTTGTGGGGGAGAGAGGTCATTGAAGAAAATGTCTTGTAGATATTGAGAATCTGTCAGATTCTCTGAGAGAATTTGCAGTATCTAGTCCTTTCTGGAGAGTTAAGGAAAGAATATCATTAAATCAAATTTAACTCTTTTACTATAAGCAATAAATGATGTGTTTAGAAATCTAAGTGATACTGTACTAGGTAGGAATGGATAAAAATGTCCCTTCTGATCTAGTTCTACATTTGCTTGTATCATTTGTAATTAATGGCCAAGCAAAAGATTGGATAAATAATGCAGTTGGATGTGTGTGTACTGAGCTTTCTAGATTCAGATTTCAGCATTGACTGTTTCTCTAAGATAAGAACATTATATTCTAGAAATTTTGGGGCAAACAAAACACTTTGATGGGATCATCCTTCAAATATTTTACTTTTGCTTTAACACATTCGTTTATGAAAAATAATCATTCTTATAAAACAGATTAAAGACATGATGTCTGAAGATTAGGAGGAAAATGTGAGAAGTTCTAAAACTTCTTAGTTTCCATTTCCTACCTGTTTTCCCTAATTCTTTTGTACACAATGTGCTAATATTTCCAATTAAGCGATTATTAGAAATATCTAGATAAGAGTTTAAATATAGAGATGACCATTTTATGTCCTTTGCAAAGGCAATGTGCTAGAATGGCAAGGGAACTAAGAGATCCTAGGTGATGGTCTCACCGTGGGACGCATATGCCCCATAGATGGATCCTGGTTGTGTGAACTTGGACAAATCACATACTTTCTGAGTAGACACTCAGGAAAACAACTTTTATACTTTCTCTTCCTTGAAATACACATTTTCTCATATATATTTTCCCAGATCCATTAAGTCCTAGATATCCCTGGATCTATTAAACTATTAACTAAAACAAAATAAAATTATTTCCAATGACAAATGGAAGTCTTCCAGTAATGGCTTAAACTGTCTCCTCGTATACTCTTGCAATGGCTACTGTAACACAGATAGAAGGAGAATATGGTAACATTTGTTTTACTTTGAAAGAGTCTACCTATATACTTCTTCCAGTCTCAGTGCTATATTCCCAATGTATATTTATTCCATTAAGTACGGAGTTATATTTCTTTCCAGAAAACATCTAGAATAATTATGATCTTCACAACTTCTAACCATACAGGAATTTCAAGTAGAATATCTATGTGAAATGAAGAATTGATTACCTTACCTTTTATTTCTTTTATATTTAATTTTTTTTCTTTTTTACTGTGAAATTGGCAATCAACAATTGCAAATGTTTCAGTATATGTGTGTTTTTGGGAGTGTATATATGTGTAAATGTGTGTACGCATACACATATATAAAGAATTGAATGGTATATGGTATGTGAAATGGTATATGAAACCTTGAATTTCCATTCTGTACAGATTTAAAATTGGTTATTAAATTTAATAGAATACAGGCAACTTTTGTGTAATTATCTCTACCTTATGAAGCATGTGAATCTTCTTATCATGGCCTCAGTTCTTTGGCTATGTTGGTATCAAAGAAACAATATCCCAAAGATATGTTTATTTTTGCTGGAGTTGTACTAAATAATTTTGACTCATTATTTCCAGAACTTAACACACCGAGAGAAATTCCACACACATCAATAATAAAATAGGAACAAAGTACACGTGATATTTGAAGAAACAAAAAAGTAATAGGCATAGATTATGTTCTTGTTTTGGGAAATACAACTGACAGTCTTCCATGAGATCTGAATTGACCGACTGTTATTGGGGCCTAAAACTACATTAGCTCTTTAGTAAATCTACTCTAATATAGTAAATAGGACCTCACTGGGGGCTTCTCCATTTCACTTTCCTACACAGTTGAAGTGACAGGGTAGGAGAAATTTGCTGCCTCAGTAAGAATGATGTGTTTTATCATTTTCTGGCTAGGCATCAAGTAGTATCTCCTTTCAAAGACTACTACCAGTGTCTTAAATGTTTACATTGTTAATGCCTATAAAGCAGGTCAAATGGTGGATTAAAACATGACCGGTGTCGCCAGCAGAAACAATTAGTGGATATTAGTGTATTGGTGGATATCACTGATTCATGATAGAAGACAAGAAAAGTAATAGGAATAAGGAGGCAAGCAGTGTAAACTTGGTCTTTTATTATTTTTTTTCCTAAGTGAATGACAATAAACTATGAGCCTCTCAGGAGCCTTCTTGTCTCACTGCTCCCATAAATCTGAAATGTGATCAGAGGAGTCCAAAAGAATAGAGGACTCATGGTTTTCTCTATTCACCATTTACATTGGCAGACAAAGGACCTAGGGATTTCCAGAAGCCATTTCGTAATATTCTGTGGCAGTGAAACCCAAATTATTATTTGTTTGTGTGTTGATCCTATGAAGTAACTGTGACTTCTTTCTATTTTAAATACATACTGTGTAATCTTCTTTTCGGCCAAGAAATAAAATTGAAACAGAAAAAAAATGAGCTAATTTTGTAACAAAAACTGTCTTGTGTTCTGAAAAATTAATTAGCAATCCTGTGGACTGATAATATGTGATCATTTTGGTCTGCTGGACTTTTGTGAGGGGAAAAAATTGTTTTTAAATTGTCTTCTTAACAAGAACCTTTGCATACTTAAGCATGAGGGTCCCTGATTTATTTTAAGTATTACTGTCCCAACAGTGTTGAAATGACGAATATGTTAATCATAAATAATTCTGATATAAAAAATTTCAGGCATGTCAGATAACTGCCTCATTCACACACACAGGCACACACATGCACACACATCTTTTATGCAGTACACACTTCGTATAACTTCTTCAGTTGCTCAACAAACATTCATTACTGACATTCTATGTGGCAGGTACTAGGCTAGTGTAACTCCTCCCACAAACTTCCTGGGGCTGATGGGAAAACTCCCTGGAACAGAGGCAATTGATGACTCATTCCCTCCACAGACATATATCTTTAGTGAAAGGTATCTCTAGGCACTCAAGATACAAAGACAAAAAGCTTGTATACTGTTGGGGGAGACAATGTGTATAAGTACAAGCATGTAATATGTATGTATGTATGTATATGTGTACATATACATATATGTGTGTATATGGTGTACATATATATGTACTCAGTTATTTGGCTGTGTTGGTATTAGGGAAACTGTGTGTGTGTGTGTGTGTGTGTGTGTGTGTGTGTGTGTGTGTGTGTGGCTCTTTGACTGAACCTAAACTTCACAGAACAAATCTCATTAATAAAAAGATTTGTTCTATAAAATTCAGACTTAGTCAAAAGGCTGTACCCAAAGACCTAGAAGGCGACGTTTGGCCTTGAGGCCACAGGTTCCCCGCCCTTGGGGCTAGATTATAAAGTCTGTAGAGGAAAGTAAAGTTTAAAAAGACTAGAATGGTAGGAAGGGACTAAATTGTGAAGAACTTCAGATATCAAACGTAGGAGTCAATATTTGATCCTAGAAGTAATATGAATCTGCTGAAGTTTATTAGGGGGGAAAGGTAATATGGTCAGACCTACACTTTAGGAAAATCATGTTAGTTGCTATGTGAATGTTTCAAATGAAGAGGGAATTGCTGTGAGGATACCAAATAGGATGCAGTTGTAGTAGCTGAGGTATGAGAGGTGATGAGGTTCTAAGTTAGGATTATGGATGTGTGAGTTGAGAGAAGTCTAGTAAGAGAGGATGGACTGAAATGTTATTACAGAGAGGTCTAGCAAGATGAGGACTGAGGAACAGTTATTAGATTTAGTAGTTAAGAGATTACTATCAACTTTGAACAGAGTGCTTACCATTGAATTATGTCAGAATGCTGGCTAAAGGGAGTTCAGAGGAGATTCAGAAGAGAGGAAGTGAAGCCACTAAGTATAGACAGCTTTTTCACTTAGTTCGAATGAGAAGAGGAGAGATACAAGACAATAGTTAGCAAGAATGGTATGGCATCTAATTAGGGTTTTTTTTGTGTGTGTGAGTGTGTGTGAGATATTGACTGTGTTTGTGAACATCAGGGAAGAAGTCATAGATAGTAGGAGATTGAAAAGGTGGGTGGAGTGAGAGGGGGATTCTGCTAAGGAAAACCAGAGGCAGTGTAATCAAAAGTACTTGTAAAAATATTTGTCCCTTGCTATGAGAAGGGCTCCTGTCCTCTCTCCTCCCTTCCCCTCCCCTCCCTTCTCCCCTTCCTAACTTTCCTCTCCCCTCACCTTTCTTGAAATTGACATCCTGCTGAATGAAGTTAGAGGAAATCACCATTTACCTTTTTAATTACTTTATAATGTTGACTTAACCAAGGTTATCCCTCTTTTCACCCTCTTCTGTCCAACTAGACTTGCCTTTTTGATGTTCCTGTCGCTCAGCACCATTACCTTTGTCCTGACTTTCCACCATGCCTAGAATGCTGGCCATGATCACCTTATCTTAGAATCCTTTGTCTTTTTCAAAACTTCATTCAAACATTACCTTCTACCTGAAATCTTTTCTTATCTCCTCAGATGGCTGTGCTCTTCCCACTTAAAATCACCTTGTACTTATGTTATATATATATACATATATATATATAATTTTGTATATATGGTTGGGTATGAGGGGGTATCTCTCCCAGTAGAATATTAGCTTCTCAAAGGCAGAGACTATTTCATTTTTATGTTTGTCTCTCACCATTGTGAAGCATGTCTGCTACATGATGAACCTTAGTAGATGCTTGTTGATGGTTAATGACTAATTGTTGACCATACTTTTGTACTTTTTTGGTATGGTACCTTGGGCTTTGGTGTGGTATATTACAGCCTCTGTTCTTGGATTTTCTTTTCTGAGGTTTATAGTACCTTCACTGCTATTCTTTTATCTAACTTGTAAATACTCTCTATAGTATATACCTTAGTGGATAATCGGAGCAGTCATCTGTCCCCTACCTGCCCCCTGCCCCACTCCCTTTTCAGATTGAAGCTTTCTTAGTTATGTTCTTGGTGATTAGAGGTGAAAGACCAAAATTCCCAGAAGAGAGTGGATGTGACCATGCCACGGGACTGGCTAGTTATAGTGGATATGTATTTGCTCCTTCACTCAACAGTTAAGACATTTCACTCCCATTAGAGATACAAAACTGAAGGGGTTAATTCCCCCAGAAAAGAGGGCAAAGGATTATATTTTGCTACTTTTGAAATTAAAGATCGAGATAATTTTCCACAACTTGCCAAAAAATAAGTCTAATAATCAGTTTTTTTAGAGAGTGACTTCTATGAACTTGGAGTTAAAGGCGTCTCCCTGTTATGACTCTTTTTTTATTTCAGAATTTGTTGATGGATCCATACACCATAAGGCCATACTAATATCTGTGACAGTCTGTAGCTTCCTTCTGATCCTTATAATACTATTCTGTTATTTCAGGTAAGTCTCCAACATGTAGGTAGAGCCCTGTTGTGTAGAAGGTAGCTTCTGAATGCCAGTAGTCTAGGTGTCTAGGTAAGGTAAAGTTTTCTTTGTACATTTACTACCTGGCAAATATCCAAATAAATACCTCATTTCTAGGTACATCCAAACTATCTTAAGTATATTTGTTATAATTATTTTTGGAGGGTGGAAGGCAGGGAAGTTGGGGTGAAGTGACTTGGCCAAGGTCACATGGCTAGTAAGTGTTTAGTTATGGCATTTGAGGCAGCATTTGACCTCAGGTCCTCCTGACTTCATGGCCAGTGCTCTATTCACTGTGCCACCTAGCCACCCTAGTATATTTCTTTTTTAAAAAACATTACCATTTGTTAGTATTGGCCCCAATGTTGAGGTAAATCGAAGGTATAAATACTTGAACTGCTGAAGATACAGAAATTGCGTGGTTATTTTCTAAGTATTAGTTCATACAGGAAGGTTTGACATGCAGTTATGAACTACTATATGGCTTTTGAATAGAATAGCTCAGGCGCTGAACACAGCATTTCTTATTGTAAGAAAAAGGTGAGATTTGTTCCCTCACTCCTCCTGTGTATTTGAAGAATTTTTTGGAAAATTTTTATTGATTATTAAAATGTAATTTATAAGATCAAAATAATTTTATTAGATGTTAATAGATAAGGCAGTTGATAACTTGTAAATTAATTTTATTGCTCCTACCACTTGCCTTCAGCCTAACATTCTCATTAAGAACACCTTAGTTTTCTAAAGAATAAAAAATTATAATTCAAGTGATTTAATCCATCTGTTTATTATTATCTGTGGTGAAATATTTGGAATAAGAGTAAATTAAGCTATGGATAAAATGTATTTTTAAAGCTTAATTGCAAATTTAATTAATGTCTTTTGCCCATTTTACTATTTAAAAAAATTTCTGTATTTATTTGTGGAAAAAAAAAACTAAGTTATAATTTAACTGTCTTCAAGTACTTGACTGAAAATTGAAGAAAAGAAATTAGACTTTCTCCCCTTGGTCCCAGAGGTTAGAACTGTCAGGTGTTATCAGAAGGTACAGTAAGGCCAATTTAGATTTGATAGAAGGAAAAGCTTTTTTTATAATTATTTTCCCAACTGTTCCCAAATGGAATGGGCTTCCTGAGCACATAGTGGTTGCCCTTTACTAGAGGTTTTCAAGTGAACACTCCATCAGCACTCAACATGGGTATTAGAAAAGGCACCCATTGGACCGGATGGCACTTGAGAAGGAAGGTATTTTGGAACAACAAAAAACAACACCGCCTTTAAAGTCAGATGACTTAGGATCAGTGCCTGTGACACTGAGTAACCCTGGGCAAGGCATTCCATTTCCCAGTGCCTTGGTTTGCTCCTTTCTAAAAGAAAGACGTTGGACTAAAAGTCCATTCCAGTTTCTAGGTCTCTCTGTACGATCACTTCTGTTACCCTCAATATGAAAAGGATATATAACAAACAGATTGGTATAATAATGAATAGTATAAGTTTTCAAACAATTTAGTGGTATTACAACTCAATACATAATTTATATAATGATGTGATATCCAGTAAAAGAGTGCAAGGAATGAATTATGAAAGTAGTCAAAGCATCAGTTCTCATTAGTAATGATTCTTTAAGTCATTCAGTAAGGAGAAACCGATGCTGAACTATAGGAAAAGAGAAAATGCAAATGATGGAGACTGGTTAATAAATAGAAAATTATCTGTGGGAGTCAGTGATTTAAGTGCTGAAGTAAATTTGGTGAATCATTTTCCTTCCAATGTTGCTGCCTATTACTGTACCCAGGTAACTAAATTACATCTCCTCCTTACATCTTTAGGTATAAAAGACAAGAAGCTAGACCTCGTTACAGCATTGGACTGGAGCAAGATGAGACTTACATCCCTCAAGGAGAATCCTTGAAAGATTTAATTGAACAGTCTCAGAGCTCAGGAAGCGGATCAGGGCTCCCTCTGCTGGTATGAGGAGGATAGTGTCGGAGTTTAAACCATAACTTCTGTAAATGGCAAGAACACAGGGTGTCTGTTTACTAGTGAAACAAGTAGGGCATTTGGTTAGGGAAAAAGCCCTCTGATGTTAGGTAGATAGGGGAGCTCGGTTACAGTCCTAACTGATAACCTCTTGACTTAGAGAGGGTAATGTGATTGTTTGTTTTTTAATGCAAGGGTAGAATTACAATCCAGACTTTAGCCTTTTCTGATCATGAGCAGATTAGGAAGTGTTACATATGGAACCATATTCACCCTGGATTCCCTAAGGATTCCATTACTTGCTCCTTGTCCCTGTTTCTTAAGTCCAAAGGATCACATGTAACTCCTATCCAAGCATCACGTTGGGGAGGGAGGCTTTGTTTCAGCCTCAAGACTCATATTTCGAGGTGAAGTCCAAGACTTTTCCATTTAGGAGAGGGTTAGTTTTCTGATGGTCATCAGTGCCAACCTTGGAGATTATATGTGGGGAATCCAAGGTACTTGCTTTAATGAGGGAAACACAGGAAAGATTCTTAGGGCTCCTGAAGTAGGGTGTAGAACGGGTTTAACAATAAAAATCTTCAACCTCAATGAGACATGTAAACCTGTGTTTTTCTGCCTTTTGCTTGTGTAATTATTAAGGTCAGGCTTTTTGGTCCTTAACTGGATTTCTCTTATACCTTGTCTAAGTATAATAGCCCAATACCAGGTCCTCACTTTAATTTTTTTAGCTGGATCAGTGGTTTCATAGGTGCAGGTCAACATTTGCTCTGCAACTAATAATTTTCAATAAAGGGATATGACCATGGTCACTCAGGCACTATGTATCAAAGGCAGGGCTTTAACTCAGGTCTTCTTATCCCAAGGCCAGCTATCTATCTATTATATAATGCCTCCTCTTGCTCTACTGCCTTATTAAATTTATAAGTGTATTAAACATTATTTTTGATAATTTACTTCCATGTTTAAATGGTAGATTATTTGTCCTTTTGCTGAATGGCTCTAGACACCAGTTGTTAATTCCATTGGCCTTTTTCTAGTCTATAGTATGTGTTCCTCACTGCCACTTCTTAGTTCCACTGATCTTCTTTTTAAATATTTTCTTGCTTTCTGATTTGTTATTTTAAAAATGAAGTCTTTTCAGAGATATCCCTTGTGCCTGGAATGTAGCAGCCTCATATCTTTTTATGATGGGATTATTTAACTAGAAATTGAGGAGAATGCTATGGATATTAGGTAGATTTTACTAAAAAAATTTTATCAAAGTTCCTCATATTCTTGTGGAGAAGATCAAGGATTAGACATTACAATCAGGACTATTCTGTGCCACAGAAATGGAGATATGAATGCAGAAAAAGACAAATAGTCCCTTCCCTCAAAGGAATTTATAATCTAATGAGGGAAGACCACTCACAAAAGGAAGGTGAAAAACAGGAATGGAAAGGAGATGACCCATATCCTTGGCAGGGTAGAAAGGTCCCAAAGTGCATCTAGGTGGGAAACTAAGAGATATCTGTGCTGAGCCCATTCCTTAAGTGGAGGTGTCAGAGGTCTTGGCTCCCTCCACCTTCTAGTCAGGGGAAGAGAGGGTAGTGATAGTAAGGACAGTTTTGAAGAAGTATTAGTGGACAGCAAGCTCAGCATTGATCAGAAGTGTCAGGTGGATCAAAAATAAAGGGAGTGAGATCTTGTGCTGCACTGAGAGGTGCATAGCTTCCAGGGAGAGGGTGTTTCTAGTACATCCTGACCTTATCAAAACTTTTTTTTGAGTAGTTTTGTTTGGTTCGGGGTGCTTATTTCAAGAGTGAGCTTGACAAACTGGAGAGAGCTCAGTATAGACCACTAGGATGATGAAGAGCCTAGTCCCTAACATGAAGATTGGTTGAAAGTTTAGCTTAGAGAAGACTTGAAGGTAATGGGATAACTGCTTCCAGTATTTGAAGAGCTGTCATGTGGAATAGGGATTTAAGATATGTGTTGTTTGGCCCCAAAGGGTAGAACGAGGAGCAGTGGACATGGAAAGAGGCAAGTTTAGGCTTGATGTTAGGGAAACCTGAAATATTCAAGCTTCCCCTCCTTGGAAGTAGATGCCAGATGACCATTCATTGGACATGTTATAATGGGGATTCTTTTTGTGTACAGGTGATGACTGTTTAAGTCCCTTTCAGCTTTCAAATTATGTACATACACGTGTGTAAATATCCCATATTAATGATTGTCTAAGAGTATTGATGGTATGCCATAGCATAGCCCTGTACCTATTAGTCATTTAATAAATACTTGCTGATTGCTTTTTCAACTAATTTAAAAATAATTTCCATTTATGACTTCCATGCCTCAAGACAAAAATAATTTTAATAGGAACTATATTTGACAAAAAAAGCATTTTTCCATTTTCCTGGTCAGTGTCATACTTTTAATTACAGCGTTCCCCCCCTTCAGTAAAATGTCAGTAAATAAAAAGGCTATTTCATAATATAGAACTTATTTAAAATTATCTTGAAAAGCTACAGCCCTTGTATATGTTGCCATATGTAGTCACTGCTTTATTTAAGAGATTAAACAAATATGTTGTGCTGTGAATATACTAACTCTGTTTCGGGATTTAATAGGTCCAAAGGACTATAGCTAAGCAGATTCAGATGGTCAAACAGATTGGAAAAGGTCGCTATGGGGAAGTTTGGATGGGAAAGTGGCGTGGTGAGAAGGTAGCTGTGAAAGTGTTTTTCACCACTGAGGAAGCCAGCTGGTTCAGAGAGACGGAAATATATCAGACGGTCTTGATGAGGCATGAAAATATTTTGGGTGAGTAAAAATCAGTATAAAAATGTTCTGTATTTGGTTTCTATCTCTAAGCTTTTCTTTAGTATTATTTGTGTATCTACTCGTGTGAACTACCTAGACACTTTGTCCTTACTTGTCTTCTTGGCAAGGGGTCCTCAGAATGCATTATCAGAGTGTTTCCAGATGTTTGACTGAAAGGAGGGGGATCTTTTAAGAAAAATAATTGCTTGGGACACTGGAAATTAAAATTCATTACTACTCTTAAATTATCTCAGAACCATTTTATGTCAGATTGTTATAACAGAAGTGAATTTTTTCAAAGTTAGGCACGATTATGCAACATTCTTTTTCTATGTTTTGGGGATGAGTGATCTCATCAGGATGGGTATTTCCTTCATTGCTATGGATTATAGCCTATTATGCCTTATCTTCATATTATGGTCCACATCTATCCATAGAAGTTTTCCTAGAAGTGTAGAGAACTTCTTTTGGGTCTTTCCATATTTCAAAGGTCCCATTGTAACACTTGAGCTGAACATCTGTTACCCTTTGCCCTCAGTATATGGGTCAGATCATGTCCTTTCCCTGTGAAATAAATATCTTTGTGTTTTACATACCACTTCTCTTGCACAAACCAAAGTTGGCATTTCCTATCGTGTCCTATACAGTTTTGATTTCTTGCATGATTGGGACAGTCTGGTATTTTGTGATTCGCATCTATATAACAGCATTAGGAGAATATTGGTGTTAAAAAGATAAGTTCTGAAAAAGGGAGTAATATTGAACCAGGGAAACTACTTGGCAGTTTCCCAAATGAGATCCAGCCTGCTGTCTTCATATTGAATACTGGGCCCAGCTACAGAGTGCATCAGCCATTCCTGTCCATAATGACTAGGTAACAATTCGTGAATTCTATCTCTACAGTTTATTTCTATCAAGAATTCATTTTCTTCTTAATCATCTTAAGTTAAAATGATCTGGTTCAAATTTTTCACAGAAAAAAGTGTTTCTAAATGGATCACTTTGGTTAGATGGATTAATTCTTTCTAGTCCTTATTTTGTGAATTTTTTGTTATGGCTCACAAAATCATAAAATTTAAGAACTGACAAGAATCTATACCTGCAAAAAGAAATGTATCAGTCTGCTAACACTTTCCTAAAAGAACACCAGTAAGGAGAAGTCTCGTTCTGTTTTGGGATAGCTCTAATTCTTAGGAATTTTCTCTTCCAAATGAAATTTTTATCATTATAACCTCTACTCATTCATTGCTCCTAGCTCTGTGTTCTGTGGCCAAGAAAAACAAGTTTAATCTCTCTTTCACATGAATGCCTTTGCAATACTTAATTGTGGATATCTAATACTTAAAAATAGAAATCCTTCCCACTCTACCCCAAAGTTCCCTTCTGAGTCTTCAATGAGTGAATATCCCTGGTTTTTTCAGCCAGATTTCATATTTAATGAACTCCAAAGCCATTGAACATCCTATTTGCCCCACTCTGAGTACTCTCCAGTTTTTCACTGAGCTTAAAAAATGATGGCCAGATTTGAACATATCATTTCCATTATGGTATGGCCAGAGTAAGGTACAATGTAGCTATACCAAATGCTGTGTCTCTTAAAGTAGTCTAAAATCAAATTATTTCTTGGCTCTCATGTCACATGCCCATTCTAATGGAGTGTGCAATCCACTAAGAGCCCCATGTGATTTTTGGCTTTGCTATTGTTGAGCCATGAAATAAAGATAGTCTTTGATAAAGATAATTAAATTTCATAATATTAAATTTGATTCAGTCAACTTGTCAAAATATTTGTGAATCCTGACCCTCCACCAATGTTAGCTATGTTATTACCAGCATTGTACTTTCTCTTAATGTACTAAGAATGTCATCTACATGTTTTTTCATGTCTTTGATGAAAATGTTAAACAGAAGAGAACCAAGAATAGGTTCCTGGAACACTCTACTGGAGACTTGGCAAGTTAACAGTTAACCATTAATAACTGTGTAATCTGTGGATCCGGTCATTCAACCAATTTTCTAATCTTCCTAACTGTTCTATCATTTAGCATTCATCTCTCCATGTTTTCCGCAAGAATATCATAATTGCTAAAAATGGAAATAATATAATACATTAAATTGGTATGACCTGTTCTTGATCAAACCAGGTTGACTCTTCTAACATGAATTACAGTAATTATGATAACCTAAACAAATTGGAACACTCTAGAAAAAATTTGCCAATTAATTGCACATGATATATTTTTCTTATTCCTTTCCTTATTTTGATTGGTTTTGTTTGACATTAGTAACTTAATAGTATTATAGCATTAAATTGCACCAGCAGTAGATGTGAAGCAAAAGTCCATCCATGGTTCCCACTGAGCTCTGACAATATGAATTATGTTATTGGAAGTATTGAGAAAGCACCAATCTCCAAACTTTTTTGTTTCTTTTTCCTTCATTTTAGGATTTATTGCTGCAGATATCAAAGGCACAGGGTCCTGGACCCAACTCTACTTAATCACAGACTACCATGAGAATGGGTCCTTGTATGATTATCTGAAGTCCAC
Organism: Gymnobelideus leadbeateri; assembly: GCA_011680675.1. NCBI lineage: Eukaryota > Metazoa > Chordata > Mammalia > Diprotodontia > Petauridae > Gymnobelideus > Gymnobelideus leadbeateri. Next base: position 198,481 of record WOXC01009390.1, read on the forward strand.
TACCCTGGACACGAAATCAATGCTAAAGTTGGCCTATTCTTCAGTCAGTGGCCTATGCCACTTACATACAGAGATCTTTAGCACTCAAGGAAAACCAGCAATTGCACATCGTGATCTGAAAAGTAAGAACATCCTGGTGAAGAAAAATGGAGCATGCTGTATAGCTGATCTGGGATTGGCAGTTAAGTTTATTAGGTTAGTATCAAAGCAGCTGAAAGAGAGTCTTAGAAACATAGAATGTCACAATTGGAAGGTACCTTAGATATATATCGTCTGTTCCAACTCTATTGAGTATGGCTGGTCAAAGGTCTCACAGAGAGTCTATGCAAGAATAGGGACCAAAACCTTGTTCTCCTTTTGTTTCTAAGCTGGTGGGTGTTCGTTCCCATATATCACATCTTGCTTTTACAAATTGCATAATTTGGGGGTCTTTTTTCAGCACTTTAGCAAATTTTGTAAATTTCCATTTTTCTTTAAAATAACTTTCTTTGCAACCAGAAAGGTTTTTGTGTCAGTGATAGCTTTGCAATTTTCATCATTGATCTGAATTATGGAGAGTAGAGAGGATACTCAACTCATCCTCATCTTCCTCCTTCTCCTACTCTTCCTCTGCTTCCTCTTTGTCCTCCTCTCATCAGCAGAGGACAGTGCTTTCAGAATCCTTTCACTAGCATGGAAAGTGTGAAAGGCATTCCAGAGAAAATTATGACCATGGCTAAAAGGCTAGAAAATGAAATTTGAAGAAGAGCTAAGTAAATGGGAGTTATCGAGATGGCAAAGCGATGACTATGAGACAAAGGGCTCTTTTGAAAATTGTAAAAATAAAGAGTAAGGGGCGGCTAGGTGGCACAGTGAGTAAGAGCGCTGGCCTCGGAGTTGGGATGACCTGAGATCAAATCCGGCCTCAGAAAATGAGCACCCACGCATAAATAATGACTAGCCGTGTAACCTTGAGCAAGTTACTTAACCCTAATTGCTTAAAAAAAAAAAGAGTAAATAGGGTGAATCTTCATATCAAGGGACTTAAGTTAGATATAATACAAGAAGTAATTTTCAGGAAAGTTAGCCATCAAGCTTAAAGAGTCTCCTTTTCAGATCTTAAAATATCTCTGGAAGTTAAATCTGTTTTAGATTTTTAAGTATAATCCTGCTCTGATCCTATGAGGAAGATATTCCTAAATGACTTCCAGAAGGTTTTTTTTTTTTTTTATGGGGCACTATGGATTCATCTTGTTGGCAGGAACTCACCCTTTATAGAGTTATCACATAGTTAAGTAACCTAGGACTAGATGGTAAAGAAATGTTCCTTTAACGAAAACAAACCTTGCTAGTAACACAACAATCCATTTTGTATAGTAATACACATGGATGAACAAGTCTTATGGTTGTCTGGAGTACTGTATATGGTACTGCTGTTGATTAGCAGTGTGACTTTGAGTAAGCCATCTATCCTCTTTGGGCCTTGGTTTTCTCATTCATAAGATAAGGGGTTTGTACTAAATGATCCCTGGGTTCTCCTTCACCTATGCTACAATTTTTTTAATTTCAAAGTTTGGATGTAGTTTTCAGCCTTAATGACCTGTGACAATCCCCAGTTTGATTTCTTCTGTTTTCAACCAATTTTCTTCAGTGTTTCAACTTCTGATGATGCATTTATATTTCAACAAAAATAGACTTAGTACCAACATAGTTGGAGTAGGACTCCTGTTTCAGAGTTTTTACCCTGCTTATATGTGTTTTCTCTGAGATCTCATTCTTTATCTTGATTTTACATTGGAGATACCTAAAGTTTATAGCAACAGAGGCAGTAGACAAGGTCTAGGATTTCTTTTTTTTACCCACAATGATTTCCTCATGCAGCCTCTTTAAAAAATTATATAAACAAGTATGGATTTCCTACATAACATGATCTAATTCAGCTACAGTTTTTATTCTTTTCAGTATAATACATTCCTATTAGAGGGAGCTAGGTGACAGTAGAAAAACAGCTAGCCCTGGAGTCAAAAGGACCTCAGTTCAAATCTCACCTAAGAAATTTAATAGGGGTGCCTAGGTAGTGTGGTGAATAGCGCATTGGCCCTGAAGTCAGGAGGACTTGAGTTCAAATCCAGCCTCAGACACTTAATACTTACTAGCCATGTGACCTTGGGCAAGTCACTTAACCCCAATTGCCCTGCCTTCCCCCCTCCAAAAAAAATACAACCCAAAAAACAAATAAACTTAATAGCTTTGTGACCCTGAACAGATCATTTAACCGTTGTTTACATCAATTTCCTTAGCCTTAAAAGGGGATGATAAGGGTACTTACCAGAGAAAACTGTTTTGAAGATTATATGTGATCCTCATAAAGTGCTTAGCACAGTGCCTGACACAACAGTCCACTTAATAGGTGTTTATTCCCTTTTCTTTTCCCCTGTTTCTCTGAATCATTTTTGACCATCTTACTTATAAAGCAAAAATATGTCTTTTTAGGTTACTTTCACTCTGGAGGCTGAATAAACATGAGCCCACCCAAACCAGGCCCCACTTCATTAAGATGCTGCAATTTGGTTTGTTATAGTTCCCCCCAGAGGAAGATTCCGGTGCTCCTTTCTGCTTAGCCTCCCCAAACAGCATCACTATCTAAGTCTTACATTTATTTAGGAAAAAAAAAAACTGAGATGAGAGGCTAGAGAAGCCGGCTGGCTTGCCCAGAGATAGCTTGTGTTGGGCTGCACTCCCGATTTTACTTCAGTGACATCGAGCTATCTTGCAGGCCTTCTTAGGAGTCTTGGGCTAGAAAATCATTTCACTTTGATTGTCCTTTGGCGGGTTCTGCCACTCTAGAGTTCATTTTGAGGCTCTATTTAAAGTTGTTTGGAGGGGATTGTGGAAGAGCTCAGGAAAGGCTCTATCTTTTCTCTGCCATTTTGATTCTGCCTTTCACAAGTTTTTTTTTTTTTAAAGCAATTGGGGTTGAGTAACTTGCCCAAGGTTACACGGCCAGTCATTTTTTATGTGTGGGTGCTCATTTTCTGAGGCCGATCCCCGGTTGTCCTGACTCCATGGCCGGTGCTCTTACTCACTGTGCCACCTAGCCACCCCTGACCAGTTTTTTTCTTTTTTCCTTAAAGAGACAGGTCACTCTGTTGAGAGAAAACAAATGGGATCCTGTTAGAGAACATAAGTAACTAAATTGCCTGCCCTTACTTCCATATTCTTTACATATGTTTTAAAAATTTTAAGTTGGTTGTTTAGTCCCCTTATATCCACTTTAATGCCTATGGACAAATCTTTCTTTTCCCTTTTTCGGGATTGTTTCTCTTTGGTATCTTTGGGCTTTCATTTCTGAGAGCTTCCCATCCTGCTTGCCCTGATTTGCCCAGTATAATGTCTATGAGTTCAAACCTGTCTTTTCTGAACCCTTTGAAATATGTGCATTGGATGCATTTCCCACTATGCCCAGCTTTCTTCTCCATTTCTATCACAAACTCTAAGAAGAATGGTCATATCCCTCCAACATTCCTGTCAGTACCACTAAGCATTTTTTCTCTGATGGTGAGAGTCATATCCTGGGTGGAACTTCAGGATCTGTCATCTTTTGAAGGATGAAATTATCATTACCTAAAAGTCAAGAGAGATGTGACTTTCCCTGAGTCTCACAGGTGGGCAGCAACAGAATTCCTGGAATTAAAAGCCAAATACTGAAAAGACCAAAGTTAGTAGAGAAGAAGCAGATTTGTTAAAATCTCTACTTAATAATTAATCCAATAAATAATTAACTCCTGCCCACCCTCTGTCAGTATTTGAATAACTCACTAATCACATTTCTTTTTCCTGGTATATATAGCCTTTCCAGTGCCCTGTCCTATAGCCAGCCAGAAGAGGGCCAGAGTCCTATGACCCATCCATATTTGAACAAGTTATTTTACTTAACTCTTCCCCATTTATATTTTCGTTTCTGTAAAGGCAAAGACATATTCCTATGTAGTTTTTTTTTTTTGCTTCAGCTGATGAATATTCCAAAAGCTGATGGTATATCATTTGAAATACCTATTTACATTAGGAATTTAGGAAAGTTGAGACTTGTGGTGGGAAATATATTTTAAAGATCTTTTAGGAATAAAGCTATTGGATTTAAAAATTATGCATAGATGTAAACAGTTCAGATTTCCATAGACATTATTGGTAGATATAAACATTCAGATTTAAAATTCTTGCTGCCTTTAAAAATTACAGATATATTCATGATCTTATTTTCAAAAGCACAAAGACCAAATGAATGAGGTCAAGTCAATGGTATATTTTTAATCTATATTTTTATGATATAGCCCTTATTTTCTTACCTCTGCTCTCCACTGCACTTCCAATTCACTATTCACAAAGACATCAAATGAATATGTCTTATCCCAAGATGTCCTTTCACTCTTTAGTTTAAAATCCTTCAGCAGCTTCCTAGTGCCTACTGAATAAAGTTGAAATCTTAGTATGGTATTAAGCTCTCCACCTTTCCAGGTTCATGTCATCCTTCTCCCTACCATGCACTCATGCACTATACTTCAGTCACAAAGAGTGTATATATACCCTCCATATTCTCTCTTCTTTCCTCTCTGTGGGTCTTTGCTCCAGCTATTATGCCTGGAAGATATATTCCCCTTTGTCAGTGCTCCTTTTGTTGAAATCCAGCCCATCCTTTGAAGAAAGCACCTCCATGAAAAACCTTCCTAGGTCCCAGGGAAGTACTTGACAAAGCACTTTTTGCCTTTTTCATGTACTTACATAGTATCAGCATATATTCATTTGTGAGCCTTCATCAAGCAGTAGGGGTGATTATGAACCCATGTCTATGGAGTTCAAACTTTGACACCTTAAAAGACCTTAGAAGCCCAAGTTGGACTCCTACCAGTGCAAGGTGCTCAGTGACAGATTCTGGGGGTTATTTGAGGACCAGCCTAGAAAAGTTTGAAAAGGATCAAAAGAGGTTGACCAGAAGGTGATGGATTTTGGACAGCCAACAACCTAATAATCCTGCTAAAAAGAGGGAAAGTTATTGCAGGAGAATTTACCCTGATGCAATCATCAATCTTTGTGTTGCCCCTTGAAAGATAGTGAACTCCGTTCAGGGCCATCTTCAGTCATACTGATTTGTCTTGCCATTGGACCCAAATGACTTCTGAGGAGAAAGTGAGGCTGGTGACTTTGCATAGCCCTTCCTCACTTAAATTTGGTCACCCTCCTGAGGTCCTGGTCCTCTTCCAGAACAAGGTGCAAGCAACAAAGAAACTACAAAAAAATGAACTCCTTGAGAACATGACCACCTTGTATTAACTCCATCCCTAAGCATAGTGATCTGCACATGGAATTATTGTTATAAATACTTATTTAGTGGCAGCTAGGAGGTATAATGAATAGAACACCGGCCCAGAAGTCAGAAGGACCTGAGTTCAAACACAGCCTCAGACACTTAACACATACTAGCCATGTGACCTTGGGCACTTAAACCCGATTGCCCTGCCTCCCCCCTTCCAAAAAGCAAAAATAAATAAATATTTGTTTATTGAGTATGAATTTTTCACTAATTATTTTCCTTAAGGTTTTCCAAATGATTTGCTTACAGCAATTAGTTAAGACACTAATTTGTCCCATTTTACAGATGAGGAACTTGGGTACAGGAACCCCAAGCCTGTGGTCACACAACTGGTATTGTCTAACAAGTTTCAAACCAAAATTTCTTGACTCACGTCCAAATTCCCTTTTTAGGAGATCAAGGTTAGATTGTGTTGAAATGGAATCATTACCTATGACATAATCCCATTAGTTTTGTGAGGGGCAGTTGGTCTGTCTGTTGGAGAGACCTAGAATCAGTCAGGCAGACATATGTATAAGTTGATTCTTTATACTCTGTGACCATGGGCAAGTGGTTTAATTTCTTAGCCCCACCCCAGGCAGCTAAGACTAAATTGTAGAACAGTGTCTGAGCTGCAGTGACAAGAGGTTCTCCCCTAGAATTTCCCCATGCTGATAAAACCAGAGGTCCAGGATTAAAAGAACAATAAGAAACAGTGCAGTTGTTACATTTTTGTAAGGACTCCCTAGAACACTTAGGAAAACTGTATAAGAAATTGAATTATATTATGGACATTGAATGCAGAGTTAGGAAACCTAGGTTCTAGGCACAGTTCTGTGAAAACTAAGAGTATAAGCTTAAACAAGTCACTTTTTTTTTCCAACACTTGTCTTTTCCATAAAAATGAAAGCATTGGATCAGATGAAAACCAGAGAGCCTTCCTCTGTAACAAATTCTAGGATTGGAATGAGATCTGGGCCCTCTTCTCAGTCATGCTTTTCCTGAGTATTTGGAAGAACAGAAGATTTTTTTGGCTCCCTAAATCCTCTTTTAATAGCAAATCTGCTAAATTGTGAATCTGAGAAAGGCTGTTTTTAAACATTTAATGAATATTTGATAGTTACCCACTGCATTAGTTTAATGCTAATGAAATCCCAAATGTTACCAGCTGCAGCCCTGTTGCGTCTTATCTTCCCAGTGCCTGAATTTAAATACTTCATACAGCCTCAGCCAAGTAAGCCTTTCAGAGCAGAGTTCTTATTCACACACTGAGATTTTCCTCTCCAGAGTGTTTTGTTGCAGTGTTTTTTGACCTTGCTCTGGCTGTAAGTTGACTCTCCTTGTGTTTTGGGGGCTTCCTTTGTTTTCAACGGACTGACATTTTGATAAAGAGCTTCTTATTGTTGATGTCAGTGCTGTTTTTCCTCTCAGTGACACCAATGAAGTGGACATCCCACCCAACACTCGAGTCGGCACCAAACGCTACATGCCACCTGAAGTGCTAGATGAGAGTTTGAATCGGAACCACTTCCAGTCCTACATAATGGCAGATATGTACAGTTTTGGCCTGATTCTGTGGGAAATCGCCAGGAGATGTGTATCCGGTGGTAAGTAATCACAATAGCGTTGGATGGTTAGAGCCTGAGTTCCCACAAAGATGATCCTTAGAGTTCAAAACATTATCTCCACCCTTACATCTTAGCCCCAACGAGATGTAAACTTCTGCTTTGAGCCGTCCTGGGATTAGATAGGTCCTAGACCATTAATTTATTTTGTAGAGAGAACACCCAGTGAGGGAAATTATCTCTACCAATATTGGTCAGTAGTCTGATCAAGACAGTTACCTAGAACTCTGAGAGGTTACATGTATCATTCACCCAGGATGTTTTAGAGCCAAGACTTGAGTCTAGGACTTCTTGGCTCCAAGGGCAGGATTCTCTCTCCTACCAAACAGGATAGGTTTCAATCAGTGGCCCACTCCCCAAGGAATTAAACCCCCATATTGTCATTGAGTTCTACCACTATCTTCCACAGTCAACATGCTAACATGGTCTGATGGACAAGCACTGACTTGAGAGTCAAGACATTTGGCTTCTTGTGCTGGGTCCACCATAACTGGCCTGTGTGTCTTTAAAGAAAATCATTTAACCCCTGTAGATCTCTTGTTTCCTTATTTTCAAAATAAAGATATGGGTCCATATGGTCTCAGAATACCTTCCTGATAGCTCTGCAACTCTATGAATCTAAATCCTATAGATTCTTCTATTTTCATTTCTCTAGGATCCATCCCTTTCTTTCTATTCTAACACCCTTAGTCCAGTCTTTTTTCTTTACCATTCCTTTACTATTTTTAAAAATTAATTTTCATTTTTTATTCTTACTAAGTAACAATAGAAAAAAGAGAATTATAAATGAAAGTCTAGGGTTTTAAAAATGTACAGCTTCCTTTTCTTATTAACTATATAAAAATGAATTTTTAGCTTTCAAAACCTTTCATTTTTTAATTTTTTTAATTTTTTTTTCTTTTTGCAGGGCAATTGAGGTTAAGTGACTTGCCCAAGGTCACATGGCTAGTTTTTATGTTAAGTGTCTGAGGTCGGATTTGAACTCAGGTCCTCCTGACTCCAGGGCTGGTGCTCTATTCACTGTGCCACCTACCCACCCCTTTTTCAAAACTTTTCTGACCTTCTTTCTGGCCTTGCCCTTCTATTGGAAAAAAAGTAAAGAAAAGAAAAAGTTTTGGTAACAAACATACATGGTTAAACAAAACTATATCCCTACTTTGGCAAGAAAAAAATGTACATTTCATTCTGTATATACCTTGAGAGATATCACCCATGGACTGCTGTAATAGCTACCTACGTGACCTCACTGAGTGCAGTCATTGCTGCCCAACAGGCTTCCCTTGTTTCCAATGGGCCAAAATTTCATTAAAAGACTTCTTATTCTGCTATTAAAGATTCTTCACAGTCTTGTCTCTGCTTTACCTCAAATCCTGGACGTTCTGTGTGGCCACCAAACTGCACTGATTGTTTGTTCATTAAAATAATGATAAATAATAATCCTTGATCCTTTCTTCTCTGGGTTTTCATGGTGCTGCTCTCCTTGGTCCTTACGCTACCGGTCTTTACTCACTTTTGCTAATTCCTCATCCACTAACTCTGAATGTTCCCCAAAATTTGCTCCTGGGAAATCTTCTCCTTTCTCTCTGTACTCTTCCACTTGGTGACCTCATCAAATCCCCTGGGTTCCGTGATTATCTATGTGTAGATAACTCCCAGATCTATTAATTCAAGCCTAATCTCTCCTTACCTCTAGCAACACATCATCAGCCTTGTTGGACATTTCAAAGTGGATATTGCAAATACCTCTTACACTCATTATGTGAGTGTAATGAGTGCATATTTCTCTTCAAATTTTCCCTTCTCCCAGACTTCTCTATTCCTGTTGAAGTCACTGTCAGCTTTCTGGCTACCCAGGTTCACAACTATCTTGTCATTCTCAACTCAGTTTCCAAAATCATGTTGTTTTCTTCACTACAACCTGAACTATTGCAATAGGTTTCTAAGACAGATAGATAGTCAGGTAATAGATAGACAGGTATATAGATAGACAGACAAGTAAATTCTTTTTTGAATCCCACAACCAATAGGGCAAGTACTACAGATACTATTTTCCACATTTGAAAGATGAAGAAACTGAATCTTAGAGAGAAAAAGCAATTTGTCTGACATCATAGAAGTAGAAAGAGGTAGAAACATGAATGAAACTAAGGACCTCTGACTCCAAGCTTTGTTTCCCTGTACTAAGTTGGCCCCTTATACAAAGGGTGAGAGGTCTTCCTGAATCCAAATCTGGCCCACAATCCTCTGCATCAAACTGCTTCTCATCCTTGGGCTTTTGCTAAACATAGATGTGCACGAGAGAATCACAGAAGGACCCTGACAATTTAAACTCCCTTATTTTAGATGTAAAGAAAATTAAAGTCTAGAAAATATAAAAGAGCCTCTTTCAGCCCAAAGCAGAAGACCTGCCTCTGAGTCAAGTACTCTGTCCACTATAGTCTGAGCCTTGATTTCTTCACATATAATATGGGGAAGGTGAGGAAAGCATTTTGCCCAGCTATTATTCCATAAATGTACATTTTTATTAAATTAATTATTTTACTTTTTTATTAAATTACAGCCCAGTGCTCCAACTTTGCCTTTCCCTGCCAACAACTTTGTTTTCCTCAACTTCCATAAGTACTCTTTCTTTAAGCCTTTGCTCCAAAGCCATCTGTTTTATAGTGTATGACTTGACTTTCTCAAAGTTTGGCAACTGAAACCTCTTCTCAGCTCCTGTAAAACATTGTCTGTTCCATTCACTGGGCCCTTAACACAAACTCTCTCCTATTGCTAGCTTTCTTTTTGTAAGCACAGAGAGTATTCTAAGATGCTGGGTTCATTTCAAGGCAGCAAACATTTATTAAGTACCTTCTGTGTGCTAGCCTCTGTGCTAGGAACTGGGGAAAAAAGACAAAATTAAATCATCCTTGCTCCCAAAGAACTTACATTTTGGGGGGCATAAAATCATATAGAGAAGTAAGTGCTCATAAAAGAAAGTACAGAGTAAAGCACAAGGCTATGACACGTATGCAGCTTTAAACAAGGAGAAGAGCCATCCAATGCCTGGAGGAGAAGGTGGTACTGGAAGTGAGCCTTGACAGGTGTTTGGGATTCCAAGAGCCAGAGAGGTGAGGAAAGAGTGGATGGCTGACTTGGGGAAGAGTCTGTGCAATGGCAGGTCTCCTGACTCCAAATATCATGCTCTTTTTTGGTACCCCATTAGCTGTGTGACAGTGGACAAGTCATTCTTGGAGTCTGTATTTTCCAGTCAATCAATAAATCAACATTTATTATCTGCTTATTGTGTTGCAGGCACTGTGCTAGAAGTACAAGGAAAAAGAAAATTATACATTAAAAGGGTTAGTAATATTTGTCCTGACAGTTTGAGGGTAAAATAAGACTGTGTAAGAAGTTCAGTAGAAACTATAAAATATCATATCTAATTATTACCATCAGTACAACTATAACTATCATCATCCTATATAATTAACATCATCCTGGGAAACAAGGTGGCAGAATGAATAGAATGCTGGCCCTGGAGTCAGGAGGACTTGAGTTCAACTTCACCCTCAACCACTTACTAGCTATGTGATTCTGAGCAAAGTCACAGAATCCCTGTTTCCTTTAGTTCTTCATTTGTAAAATGAACTGGAGAAGGAAATGGCAAATCACGCCAGTATCTTTGACCAAAAACCCCAAATGGTGTCTCCAAGAGTTGGACATGATTGAAACAACTCAATCGCAACAACAACAAACATCATTAGGGTTCTTTCTCTTTGGACTAAGAATCAATAAAGTTTATGTTCTAGTCTCAAGTCTGATACTGACCATCCAGAATGTTGGAGAGTCATTCATCCTCTGTACTTTGGTTTCTTCATATTAAAATGAAGAGCCCATATAAACTCCTATGGTCCCTTCCCTGCTTCCAAAATGTTATTTTTTTATGAAGTAGATTGTACACCCCTCAAAGGTCTGACCTCTTTATATATCCGGTGATAATCTTTTGGTCATCACAGGTTCTCCTTCCCCATAAATGTTTGTTTGGGCTGTTGCTGCTGGTTTATTTTGATCCATCAACAATTTAATTTTCATTTCAAATGTTCATCATTTTTGTGAGAGTGAATCTCATTTGATCCTCATAAGGTTTTACCATCTACTTCATAAAGCCAGGTGAGGGTAGTGCTTTAGATATTATTTGCATTTTAAAGATGTGAAGATGAGGAAATTGAGGTTTATTGACATAACCACAGGCATACAATTTTTAAAAATCATTTTCAAACCTTGGTTTTAAGGGCAGTGATATTTCTACTACACAATGATCCTTCAAAAGTCCATAGACTTAAATGACTATGGTTTTGATTTAAAATTATATTTAAAATATATGCATGAGAGAAATAACATATTAGAAGTCTGATAGTTAATGAAGAAGCTGAAGTAGAATTATAATGAAATTAGTTATATATTTTAAATGCATTATTTATTTTTACAACACTTCATTTCCATTTGTAGTAAAGAAGTTCCCCAAAGCAAAACAAACTGACATATTTATGATATTTTATATTCCTCATTCTGCTCCTGAATTCTACCTATTCTCTCCCTCTAGAGCCAATAGCCTTTTGGAGTCAAGATTGCTCCTTTTGATCAGACTTGAAATTTTTAGTGGTGTTTGCTTTCATGGTGGTGATTATTGCATTCATTGACCTCTTCTGGGTTCTACTTTTTTCACTCTGCATTAATCTTACGCTGTTCCTCTGAATTCTTCAAATTTATCATTTATTGCAGTGTAATAAATATTTCAATATTCCCTTTTACAAATTCTTTTGCTGTTCCCCAACTGATATGTACTGAATTTATTTCCATTTTTGCTATCATAAATAACACTACTACAAATATTTTAACATATTTATAAACTTTCTATCTTTGATCTCTTAAAGGTGGTATTCTAAGTCAAAAGATACAAACACTATATTGACTTTTCTTGTGTGGTTCCAAATTGCTTTGCAGAATGGTTAGACTGATTCATAGATCTACTGTGCCTATCTTTTCACATCCCCTCCAGCATTAGTTCCATCCTTTATCATCTTTGCCAATTTTCAGGGTGTGAGGTGAAACATGGGTTTAAATTTGCATTTCTTTGATTAGTTATTGAAACATTTTTAATATGGTTGATAATGTTTGCATTTCTTTCTCTGAAAACTGCTTGTTGATAGCTTATCTTTTGAGGGACTGGTTTTCTTCTCAGAAATACTAATGCTTTGATATTTAAGCATTTGATACTTTCATTTTGACTGGTTGTGTCCTTTTCTCTATTGGGATTAATACAAGAGTTTAAGTTCATTACAAAGATTTTGATTACCTTGGAATAGTGCATTTAAAGTCATGGTACCTTATAATTGCATTTGGAAAATTAATTTTATAAGCTCTTTGAGAGTAGAAAATTTTTCTCTTGAAGTACATACAGTATAATATATAAGCAAAAAGTTAATATAGGCATTGTTCCCCAACCAAATACTGAACAAGTATTTAATCTTCAAAAACACAAAGCTGACTGATGACTTTTCTTTTCATTTTCTGTTTTTCAAAGGCATATATAATCACACTATTCCTCAGGGCTCTCTACCTGTTTTGTCCTCAAAGTTCCATAGTAGTCAGGGCTCTCAGAAGAATGTAATGGATAGGGGACCAAGTCTGATTACTGTGCTACATTTGCAACATAGGCCTACTTTGGAATCAGCCACTACCTTAGAGGGGCCCCAGAGACAGAGATAATGGGTGAGAGGTCAGAGAAAGACAATTCAATGACTGTAGTTTTGCCAAAGACCAGGCCTGCCTCTTCTCCCTTTCCTTACTTCATTTGATGCATTCATTCATTAACCAAGCAGTCAATTTAAGTGCCTCCTCCTTGCCAGACACTGTGTAACTTCTGAAGAAAATGAGAGGGACACAAGTCCTTATCTTCAGATGCTTTTTTCCTTTAATTGAGGTGATGAGATATGCCTATAGCATATGACAGTGATATATTTTAAAAGTATGAAAGGCATTCAGAGAAGTTAGGGCAATGTGGCTTGGTCCAGTCAGGGAGGGTTTCCTGGAGGATGAGTTGGCTCTTAAGTCATCCTTTGTTTAGGCAGAGAGGAGTGAGGAGCATATAGCAAGGATTTTTGTCAAAGTAATGTATTTTTATAAAGATATTGGACCTAGTGAATTCAATAATATACAACCTTCTGGATATAATAGTAATATCACAAGAATATCACAATCAGAAAACAATACTCATATTCTGTCTCAGCCATTTCTCAGCTTTGTGACCTGGGAAAAGTTGCTTCATCATCCTGAGAATGTTTCCCTATAATGAAAATGAAGATATGGGATGGGGATCAGCAGTCTGCAACACATTATAAGTGAAGAATTGCCAGGAAGAAGCAGCACAAAGGATTTCAGACAAATATATGACCTGAGGGATGGAGGTGGGGGAGATGTAGTAAAAACTAGGGGGTCACTAACGGACAGTTCATGTGCTCTGCTAACAACCACACAGTGTCAGAGGAAGGGGAAGAAAGCATTCAGCATGCTGAGTGAAGAGTTTGTGGCCGGCTTGTGGGAGAACACAGAAAAAATTCATGTAGGATAAATCAACATAGATGAGTAGCAATCTGTATTACTAGAAGGTATGGCATGCGGATGGAGTAAAGTTTCAACTATGCTTTAATACTTGCATTATCTACTTCCTAAGGTTAATGCAGGGATTGCTTTGGAAAGTTTAAAGGATTGTATAAATTGAGTTGTTACTCAGTTTTCCCCTTGAGACCTGTAATTTGTTGGATTAAGAAACTCCTTATTGAGAAAATTCTCCCTACCTTTGCAGATAATTAACTAACTCAAATCTTAGAGTATCTGGGGACACTTAGAGCTTAAGTACCTTGCCTGGGTCACATAGTATGTGTGGAAGGATTAATTTGAACCCAGGTTTTTCTCTATCCATGGTGTAGTGATGCTTCATGAGTTGTTGCATCTTATTACTTTTATCAGCAGTGTTGAAAAAGGCACACACCAAGTAACACCACACCAAAAATAATTTGCTATATCTTTTTTTTGAGAGGGGAAGGTAGGGCAAGTGGGTTAAGTGACTTGACCAAGGTCACACTACTAGTTTTGTGTTAAGTGGCTAAGGCCAGATTTGAAATCAGGTTCCCTGACACCAAGGCCATTACTTTATTCACTACGCCACCTAGCCACCCCAGTTTGCTATGTCTTAAAGAAAAAATGACTTGTTACTGATGTAGGGGTAACTTTTAAATTGGTTCTCTGTGTACAATCAGATCATTGACTCAGTAGAACAAATATCAAAGCAGTATTAAATTAGAAGAGTAAAAATAGGCAATTCCAACCTGACCCATTGAATAGGCCAAAAATTTGAACAGTGAGAAAAATAGAATAGGAAGAACCACAGACTCTCATGACTTCCTAAGAAAATTTAAATGAGCGTGTCGACACAGTGCTTATAAGCTCTAAGAATTCTCCTCATCACACCCTTAAAGATGAATCTGACCCCTGAGCATGGCTACACCACTACAGTTCCCCATTTACCTTTTATGGGTCCCCTTCAGGGTTGGAAATGCTTTTCTAAAGATATTAATTCAAGATCCATTCTGGTGTGTTTTCATTGTTGATCACCAGTAATGATCAGCCTAGTTTCATTTAACCAGTTAATATCAGTTAGTTTTTACAAAGGGATATTTACTTCAAAGACACAACAGTATTGCATAAGGATTCCCCAAGATTTTTTGTATAAGATAGTTATTCATAGAAAGCTTTGTTAAAAGAATAGAATTTGCTGTTAAGATAAGGAACTACACAAAGCGTGTTACTGAGCTGAGAGCAAGCCCTCTGCTCTTTCTGAGCACCCTGAAGTTGGAAAACAAAAGGCAGAGAGAAAGAAGATCTGAGCTCTCTACAAACTCCTGGTTTTTCTCTCACCTTAATTTTACAATGAGGAGAACCTATTCTTTCCCCGAGTTGGCAACTCTCTGAAGTGTCATGAAATCCTAAATCTTACGGTTCTAACAACATCACGCTTTTCACAAGTTTTGAATGTATTCAAATTAAGTTCCTTCCCATTATGCAGATATTCATTTAATAACCCCAGAGTAGGGGTGGGGAACCTGCAGCCTGGAGGCCAAAGGCTTCCCACTCTTGCCCTAGAGATTTAATAGAGTTCCAGCAAAACTCTGCTAACCTGTTTCTTTTTCTTGTGCTGCTTCTATTATCTCTTGCCTTGCCTGGCATGCTCTCCTTCCCAAACCCACTTTTGGAGTCACATTGAGGTCACTTTCTTCTTCCAAGGCTCAGCTCAGATGACATTTACTATATTAAACCTTTCCTGACTTCTCATTCTACTGCTAGCAGAAACTGATTATTTTTGTCCTTAAATTTCTCAAAACCCCTTTCCTTAGGCTAGCCCTCATCTCAATTACCCTTGTATCCCATGTCTTGTGTACATGACTTTTCCCCTCCATTAGAGTAATAAAAGAGGGTCTTAGGAGTTAACTTTGAATGTCCAACCCTAATGTCTAATAAATTTTGGGTGAATATGAAAGTAGTTTTGAACTTTATGGCTACTGCAATGTACCAAATTTTAAAAAATAATAATTTAAAATTAATTTCATCATTAGGCTGAAGCATTTGAAAAGAATTAATAATGTGTAGTGATATTTCTTTTGAAATACTGTTTTGCTTTTTGAACGTTCTAAAGAATTCTTTATTTTTAATAGGAAAGAATGACAGTCTATATCACTTGAATTTGAGGCTTTTGGTCTCCCTTTTGCTTCATCAGATTAGTACTAGACAGTTCAGAATAGTGAATAGCAAGCTGGTCTTGAGTCACAGAGACAGAACAGAATTGCCTTAGCCATGCGCCAGCTTTATGCTCCTGGGCAGGTCTTTTAAACTCTCAGTCAGCCAGGCAACTTTCTAAGACTATAAATTGTAGAGCAGTTGTAAGAGTCATTTGGTAGAAGGGATTCCCTTACTCTGAATTCCTTGCATCAATAAAATAAAAACTACAGATCTCCCCTACCCCAAGAAAAATACGTACTAATGTGTATAGTTACCATTTTGATAATATTTTAGCTCTCCCCCCCATTTCAGAGTTATATAACTGAACAAAAGTCTTTTTTTTTTCTAGGAATAGTAGAAGAATACCAGCTTCCCTACCATGACCTAGTACCCAGTGACCCCTCCTATGAAGATATGAGGGAGATTGTGTGCATCAAAAAACTCCGGCCATCCTTCCCCAACAGATGGAGTAGTGATGAGGTATGGGAGGAAGGCACCCTGTCCATGTGGAACAAGTGACTGATGTCTGGCCAATTTTGTGCAGAAAGCCCATTGTTGAAGTACCAATCCTCATTGCAGTGCTTCTTTTTAAAAGAGATATTGGCAATGTAGTGGAAGAAAAAACGTGTGGAGAGCCAAAAGCCCAGAGTGTTAACTTTAATTCTCTGAATTTACTGTTGCTCTTTCTCAGAGATATTAACAGGCTATATCACTGCCAAATAATGCTGACATCTTATTTTTTATATCTTTTCAGCTACATCAAAGCTATTTCCATGGGTGATTTTTTTAATATATTGATTTTACCAGTGATTCACTCCCCACCCCCAGACACATAGTTGGTTTCACCATTTTTTATCACCCAAGAGGTCAACATGCTGACCAGTGAAGGCTTTTATACTTCTTATCTCATGGATATATAAAAAAGCATAAATTCAGAAGCACTATGATACATGTGACATTTAAAAGTACAAGAAACAGATGAGGTTGGAGCTTTTGAAGATGTTCATTTGTTAGCAACGTGAAATGGGAAAGGATTATCACAAAGTGAATGCACTGAATGGGAGAGATGGTGGGTTTTCACTTCTCAAAGGTATTTCAGTAGAGGAAGGATGGTCACTTTGTCAGGTGTATTATTAACCTGCGAATTCCTTTCCAGTATTGATTAGATCAGATGGCCACTGAGGTCCCTTCCATCTCTCAGGTCCTATGATTCTGTGAATGGTCAGTTTTGTAAGACTGATAATAAGGTAATGCCAAACTGATGTGAAAAATGGTGGGGGAAAAGGCAGGAGAGGGGGACAAGACAAGTTCAGGTTTGTAGTTAGCATGAATAGTTCCAGAGAAGCCATTTGTGTAATTCTGGTCATGTCATCTCTATCCAGAGGTGTAAGTTTCTCAGTTGAGCAGCATTCTTTTCCCTGTGCCAGTATTCACTTTTCTTGGTTCTACATGATGCCTTCTCATTTTGTCCTCCTAACGCAACCCCGTCATGATGGCAGTGGTGGCTAGATTCCTGAAGCGCATCAACAGGAACCCTTGTACATTTTCCATATATCCATATATCTAGATGGCAGACATAGATAGAAAAACTGCTGCTAATAAATGATTCTTCAGGGAAAAACATGTTTTTTTTTCCTTTTTTTTTTATTGAAGGATCTATGGTATTCCTTATTCTATCTTGACATGTCACCTGTGTACAGTTTCTGAAATGCATAGTGATGTGTACACTTTCCACATAGGAGGTCTGAGAGGAAGTCTGGGGAAAGTCAAGGCAAATTTAAAATCATAGATTTTTAAAGTTATAAGGGGTTTTAGTAGCCATCTGGTCCAACCAATACCTCTAGAAGAATGCTGTACTATAGCACATGGAATAAATGACCATACAGGCACTCTATACTCCTGCACCAAGGATTTTTAATGAAGTGAGAAGACTAGTAATTGATATACCACACGTGAGCATTGTAGACCATGTCTGTGATTCTAGGAAGAGGTCATTAATCTTATTAAATAGTACAATTTAACATGGTTATTGTAGCAGGCAGCTGTACTTTGGGAATTAGCTTCCTTCTTTGTGTCATATGTAATTAGACAGAAAGAGTTAAACTTAGAAAGTGTAAACAATCTGGGAGTACACCGTTGAACCAAACAAATCCCCTGAATATTGTTATATTTGTTTAACACTATGTTACGGAGCCAATATGCTGTAAACTGCAAAACCACCTGTCTGGATCTATTACAACATGAATGGCACAGAACCTGTGCATTAATTCTTTAATCTTGAATCAAGATGGAGCTGAGGATTTTTGTACCTGTATAGTTTAAAGCAAAGGTATCTTTTTTCATACTCAGACTTCAAAGATTCTAAAGAAGTAACCCTGTTGATCATAGCACATTCTCCTGATTGTTCTCTAACGTTCCTCTTTCCTCACAGTGTCTTCGGCAGATGGGGAAACTCATGACAGAATGCTGGGCCCACAATCCTGCATCCCGTCTCACAGCCCTTCGGGTTAAGAAAACACTTGCCAAAATGTCAGAGTCACAGGACATTAAACTCTGATTTGAAGGGAGAAAGTCAACATCTGGAGATGGCCAACACACATATTTCCTTTTGTTGGCAAAGTAGAAGATGTTAAAGATGTTTCTATAGTACAAATCTGGAATGAAATCCTGCTCCTAAGCAGGATCAGGCCATTTGCTCTCAGGGAAAACCCTGGACAAAGAGTGACATTGCCAATCACAGGTTTGAGGGGCCTGTTTGCAGGAAGGGAAGACCACTTGGGTAACTGATGCAAAAAAGATACATGTTGCTTTCTGTGAAAGCCTTGTATTTGGGGATTTTTAAAAAAATATATTTTTTCTGAAAATAAAACACAGTGTAAACACATACACTGTTGCAGTCAAAACAAAACACAAAGGACAGCTACCCAAAAATGGTGCCTGAAGGGAAAAACAGAATCATTTTTTCCACTTGTGAGAATCCGGCATTCCAAGCAAACTTAAAGAGAGTCCGTGGTGTTTGAGAAGTTACAATAGATCTTAAAAGCCACCTGTCTCCTGCCTCCAAAGACCACCTTGCCTAGCTCCAGATGTGGGGGGTACTCTTGCTGAGATTGGCATCCCCACTGGCATAACTAGTAGCCAGCTTATGACTGACCACGATTTCACATGAGTATGGCTGGTCTTTGGCAGTTTCCCAGAATATGAAACCATTGTACCAATGCAGTTTGTAGGAACTGAGGCAAAGTAAGTGGCATTGTTTTGTTCAGAAACTCCTCAGGTTTCTGTTTCTGTTACTCAATTACTAACAAAACACCCCCTTTTCACTAAGCCCCCCAAAAGATTTCTTTCTTTTTAAAAATTTTTTCATTGTGGAAGTGACTGAATATATCAGCACAGATTTAGGCCTTTCTGCAGGAAAGATCAATAGTGAGTGAAACTACCATCCAATGGGATAAAGAGAAGGTGCATTGGAAGGGAGATTGTGCTCTTTGTTGTTGAGTAAGCAGAACAAGTTGGCAGTTTCTTTATATGTGTATAAGAGCCAAACCTAGAAGCCCAAGAATGAATGTCTCACACAGTATATTTCTGATCAATATAGGGAAGGATTGGCCAGAGAGCAATGTGTGGGATTAAATTAATGGAATTCCAACTAGTAATATAGAAATACAGCATTCCAAAGGGACAGCAGAGAGCTTAGGCATGCCCCCAAATACGATGGTTGCTGGAATTTGTTCCTTTTTGTGTATAGTGTTTCTATATCCCAGGGGATA
Organism: Gymnobelideus leadbeateri; assembly: GCA_011680675.1. Taxonomy (NCBI): domain Eukaryota; kingdom Metazoa; phylum Chordata; class Mammalia; order Diprotodontia; family Petauridae; genus Gymnobelideus; species Gymnobelideus leadbeateri. Next base: position 218,019 of record WOXC01009390.1, read on the forward strand.
TTATGGTTATTAACTTCACATTTCAGAATGTTAACCTGATTTATTTTAATTGTTTTAATCTGTTGGGGTGTGGTTCATTTTTTAATTTATTTCTTCCTAAGGCATTGTCCGTTTACAATCATCTCCTGAACTTTGGGGTTTTTTAGCTTTTGAGTTCCATGGATAATGTCATTATCAGAGCCAGTACTCCTCAGAAAAATAACCAGTAAAGCTGTTCAAAATTAAGCTTTAGAAATCCCCCCCAAGTCATCAGAATTCTCTATTTGCATGATTTTCTTCGAAAGAGAAACATTGGGAGAAATGATAAATTCCTAGGTTTTAGCCATCTTTTAAGACAACCATCCCAAGAAACTCTAGGGGGCAGTGTGATGTCATTCATTTTTGCCATAGAGATATTCACTGGGGATTTCACAGAGACAAAAGATTTCTGAAAACTTGAGAACTGCTTAAAAAATCAAAGAGAATTTTTTTCTGCAGCTGATGATTTGTTTCTTCCAGAAAATAAATCCCCCAAAAGTAGCTGTGAGGTCTGCTTACATGCTGGTGGCATTGCACTATGTTCAATATTTTGTAATTTATCATTCTCTGCTTTCCATCCAGATTTTATCACAGCTGGAAAGAAGTATTTCTTTTCGCTGCTGATGTTTTTCTTCCTTTTTTTAAAGAGGAGGTTGTGGATAGTTTGGTTTTGAAAAAAAAATCTAAGATCTAAATGCTGCTTTAGTCAAAATTAAAATAAACTCAGTAGAAACTAAAATGCCAGATGTTAGCATAAGATAGAGTTTCATTTTCCTTTTTTGTGAAAGTATTCTGTTCATTGCATTCAGAACGGGTTAACCAACATAGAAGTTCATATATGTCTAATTTGCAGAGAACCTTTATATGTGAAGGCCAAGTTGTTCAGAGACAAACATGTTGGTTGTAGGAAACAGTGAAGTATTTATAAAGGGGCTTTCTGGCCACAGCACATTCATTACTCAGGTCTTTCCCAAATTAAACCTCTGTTAATTCTCTGAAGAAATGTCCTTTATCTCCTTCTTGATCGACTCTTAAGTCATCCTTAGAATTATAGCCAAAATAATTTCTCTCAAATAAAAACTCAAATTCACTTTCAGATCACTTGAATCCTCTGAAATCATGAGTCATTTAGAATATTGACGAAATTGAGAAGTGGGTTTAGATGTTTATTCCAGAGTTTCTAATAAAAGTAGCAATAGGGAATAACTAATTATTGCCCCCAAATTGTATGTATTATTTACTCTGTTGAATCGAGACAAATTATAGTTACCTTTTTAATCACCAACCACAGTTGCTATAAGAAGTATGAAGATATTAATTAGGTACTAAAGACAAGACCAATTAGAGCTTATCTTAAGTAAAAGTTTATAATAGCAATTTATCAATAACTTTTCCCTTTGTCACAAAAATTATTTTACAGGAATTGCTTCTAAAAATCTAACTACTTGCAAAACACAATAGGATAGAAAATTTTTATTTTCATTTCTATGAAAGATCTAATGACTGGGCAAACGTAGTTATACAGAGGAAGAGGGAGTAACCTGGAAAATGTTTCTATCAGTTGATTGTTTACTTTCAGGATTATTCTTAATTAAAAGCTAATTTAAACTTTCTCCCCCTCCTGTCAAAAGAAGGGATTCTAGGATATCAGTTGGTAGATGATGTAATATTTGTATGTTAAGATGTTCAGGTTTATGTGTGTTTGTATATGTATGTGTACATATACCTGTACACACATGTATGTATGTTTGTGTGAGCGTGTGTGTGTGTGTGTACAAATATATATTATGTTTAATTTGGAGTCTGGAATAACTCCAGTATGTGGATTAGGGAATAAGATATTATGGATGAGAAAGCACTAAATGAAGCATTATATTTATTTATGATTATACATAGATTGTTAAATTTTAAGTTGCGATTCTCCCAAAAAGTTTATGAAGAGAAAGATCATTGACCTTTCAGAAAAAACAAAATGAAACCTTAATACGAGCCTTAATGACCATTCCTTTCCTCTGCAACGCCTGAGGGAGGCAGCCTGGTACAATGCTCACAGATTCTGTTTACTGGGGCCAAGGTCAGCTTTGTTTTAACACTTTCATCGAAATTGCGACTAGTCAGGGATAACTACATTTCAGTGACTGAAGACCCTTTTTCCTATGTGTTCAATTAGAAACAGCAGTGTTTTATGTTCTGAGTATTTTCCAGTTCATCTTTTTCTTGGAGGGTATGTGCAAAGGTAATAAGAGAAGGGTGATTGGGAAAACTTGACAATGTAATTTAAGTTACAGGTGTGTAGGGAATTTGGTGGTACGTATAGAAGTTGCAATCTGTGAAAGGATATCAGAAGAAGTGACATTTAGCACTTGTGATTTCTCCTGTAATAAACAATGCCATTTCTTTTGGAGAAAGCTTGGTGGCTTTGTAAAAGTTTTTTTTTTTAATTTGTTTCAAAAGAAGACTCATTTGTATTCTTTTGGGGAACCAGTGCCTTAATGAATCTGTATATACTGTAATTATTCAGAAATAGGGAACAAACAGTTATATTGTATTTGGTACAAATTGTATATGGCTTTGTTTTAACATTCCCCCCAAATAAAATGGTCTCATTCTCCCCATGGAAAGAGCAAGCCTCTGTTATCTTTGGTTTTGATTTCTCTTTTTTGAAAAATAGTTTGTTTTATTTTGTATTCTATTTTCATGTGACATATTTTACACACTCAGTGATTGATTGAAAGGAGAGGGTAAACAATGCAAAGTTTCATTTTCTTTATAAATACATAATTAAAATTTATACCTGATGTAATTAAGAGGATAATGGGCTATTGATGATTGAGCATGGGGATGGGTTTTCAAGGGAAAAACCATCTCATTTGTGGGACAGTATACTGAAATCTCCAATACTCTTTGTGTTCATAGGTACTAGAAATTTTAGCTCTTGAAATTTTGAACAAAAATAAATCCCTTAAAAGGAGAAAGTGTTCTACACAAGAAAGAATACCTCCTTTAGAGAGAAAAGACTTTGATTCAGATCCTAACTCTGGAGGTTGAGACTTGTATCATTTTGGACCAGTAATTCAACCATCCTGAGTTTGTTTCCTGATCTAAAAAATGAGGGGAATTAGATTAGATTAATGGATGAATTAAAAAAATAAATGCCTACTATGTGCCATCTATTTATATTTATAGGAATTTCTATGTCCTCTTGGAGATAGAAATAAAGGTGAAGAGAGCCCCTGTCCCTCAAGAAACTTACATTTTAATTGAGGGGAGGGATAACACATAGAAGTGAATGGTGATTTGGGAGGGGAGAGACAGTATATGTATGTGTATGTGTCTATCTGGGTATGTATGTAACTAAGTATATGGTAGATAATCTCAGGAGGGCACTTAAGATTAAGGAAGACTTGAAAAGACTTCTTTAGAAACTTCTTTTAGCTGAGATTAGCAGCAAGTCAGGGGAGCCAAGAGCCAGAGATGAGGAAGAAAAGATTTCTAGGTGTGAGGGACAGTCAATGAAAAGGCTTGGAGTTGGGAAATGGAGTTCTTTTGGTGAGAAACATGATGCCATCATGGTAGCAGTATACAGTAGTAATATTAGTGTTGATTTGGTTCATATTCTGGAACTGGAAAGAGAAAATGATACAAGTATAGCTGGATGTCATGACATGGTTTTTGGACTTGGGGGCAAGGCACTGGGGGAATAATCGAATGAAATGACTCGAGATCCATGATCCTATAATCATGGCATATCTGCTAAATTTAATAGTTCTTGAAATTACTTTATTGAGTCTCAGACTAATTACTGCCCTGCCTTATTAGAGAATCCATAGTTCATGTTAGTCAAGTTTTAAAGATCTCATTTTTTCATATCTTTTTTTGTAAATCACTTCCATTTCTAAACATTTCCCCTTTCCTCCCTTTCCTGGTGAGCCATGCCTTGTAATAGACTTTCAAAGGAAGAGACAAATGCAGTTCATCAAAACTGAAAGGTAAATAATGTCTGAGAGTTTATGCAGATTTCACACCCGTATTCCCCTGATTCCATCAAAAGAGAAGAAAGGTCCCTCTTTTGAAATCTTAAGGGCAAAGTTGCTCAATATAATTAGAGTTTTATTTTTTTTATTATTATTGTTCAAGCTTTTCTTTCCATCTACACCATTATAGCAATATTGTTTTTCAAATTCAGTTTATATCCCTGTACAATTCATAAAAGGCTTCTTTGGATTATTCCTATTTATCATTTATTAGGATGCAATAATATTCAATTATATCCTTGTCCCCCAACTTACTTAGTCATTCCCCAACTGATAGACATCTATTTATTTGCATTGTGTTACCACTAAAATACTATAATCATGCTTTGATGTGTGTGGATGTATATTTGGAGTATGTGTTGGTGTATGTGTATCTCCAGTTGCTTATCAACTTTAGCCATTTCTACCTTTATAAAATCCCCTGTATATATACTTCATCTCACATCTGGATATTTGCAATAACCTACCAGTTGTTCCTGCCTCAAATCTCTCTCCACTCCAGTACATCCTTCACTCAATTGTCGATTTGATCTTTCTAAAGCAGAAGTCAGGCTACATCTTTTCACTATTATGTAAATGCCAGTGGCTCTTGCCTCCAAGATCAAAGATAAAATCCTGTATTTGGCTTTTAAAACCCTTTTTAGCCTGGCCCTTTCCTGTTTTTCAGTCTTCTTCAACCTTGCTCATTTTGATCCAGTGATGCTGATTTTCTTGTGATTCCCTCCCCAAAATACTTCATCTCCTGACTGTTTTCCCTGGATGTCCCCTACACCAAAACTCTCTCCCTCCTGGCTTCCCTGACTTCTTCATGTCTCAGCTAAAATCCCACCTTTTGAAAGAAGCCTTTCCAGTACTCTTTAATGCCAGTGAATTCCATCTGAAAATATCCTCACTTTTTCTGTATAGAATTATTTTCATATTCACCTTCATTAGACTGCAAGTTCTTTGAGAGCAGGAACTATCTTTTGCCTTCCTTTGCATTCCTAGGGCTTCACATAGTGCCTGGCACATAATAGGTGTCTATATGATTTATTGCTTGCAGTCTATCATAATCCTATTATAAGATCACAGTTATTCAGTTTATTATTAAACTTTCACTCCACTCAGGAATCCTCATAATTTCCTTACTATTAAGTCCTGAAAAATAGATTTGTATAGGTTTAAGGAAGAAGTAAAGATGTTTCCTGACAAAGTGTCTGATTGATATATTATTGGTCCCTGCTCTGGTTTCATATGTAAATTAAAACAGATTATGGCTTTCCATTAACCACAAGGAACAAAAATTAATAGAATCACAACAGCCCTTGAGATGTCTACTCTAAGTAGAATTTATTTTTCTTTCCTCTGTTTCCAGAGAGAAAAAATGTAAACCATTATCTAGGAAGATGTGAGAGGCATCATGACATAATAGAAAACTTTACTGGAAGCCAAGAAAATCTGGGGTCAAGACCTACCTGCTGGCTAGGTGACCTTGGGCAAGACATTTGACCTCTCAGACCTAATGCTATTAGTTTCAGAGAAGGAGCCTTGCTGCTTTGGTAGAAGGTGTTTTCCTCATCAGGGTATTCCTTTTGCTAATTAATTTAAATTCAGATAAACATTAAGCATCTACTATGTGCGAAGCACTGTGGTAAGTGCTAGGATTCAAAAGGGGGCAAAAGGATATAATCTGTGCTCTAGGGGAGCTTAAACATGTATTGGTGGGGGAGGATATGAAAATAAATATATGCAAATTAAGCTACATACAGAAATAATTTGAAAGAGAAAACACAGGAAGTAAGAGATGTTAGGGAAGGCTTCTTAGGTGGGGCTTTAGTTGGGGCATCAGAGAGGCCAAGGAGGTCAACTGTTAGAGGGAAGGAAGATGAGCATTCTGGGAATGGGGGACACCACATGTCTAGTCCCTATCATAATCCCTAGCCTTAAACCTGTCTGGGAAGCTACAGTGAGCAAGCTACTTAACTACAGTTGCAGTGACTAAATTTGTTGGTCTCCCTTTATTGATTGAGATAAACATTTTTGTACACTATCCAGGAAAGGTAAAAGAATGATTCCAACTTGCTGCTGTAATTTTGGGCCTTCTTCCAAATCCATAGCCTTTGAAATACTTAAGAGATATTTCAGCAGGAACAAACTCTGTTCTTTCCTTCCTACAGCCCTTCTAATCTCCAAGAAGGCACATATCTGTGTTTGGGGATCTTTGCTTTTCTAGCTCAATGGTGGAGATTATTGGTTTAAAAAAACAAACAAACAGTAATAAAATCCTCACCAAGGGATACAGCACAAATTCTACCTGTTTGGAAGCCATTTAGAAAATTATTAAACCTGAGATAAGAAACTCAAAACTTATTTATCAACATAAACTGAAAGTTTGCCTTCATTTTCTAAATCATTTTGATTTCATCACATTGTGACAGCACCCAGGTAATATGTTCAATAGGTTGAAAAATGACTAACGTTTTTAAAGTTAGACACTATACTTTTGATATGATCTAGTTCAGTTCTGTATTAAGTAGTTGTGTAAACAGAGGTCCAGGATGATTTGTCTTCCTGGCCAGGATTAAAAAGTAACGTTTCCCCATTTGTAGGTGAAGAACATTAGTTCTTGCCTAAATATAATTCTCAAGCTCAACAAATCTTTGGTTAGTTGTTGATTTTCCTGAATTCATTTCATGATATGATTTTGGTGCACAGAAAAAAATGAGAACCAGTCTGGGTTAAACTCCCAGAAACAGTCCCCACACTGAGTCCTTTAACCAAAGCAACAGAATGTTCATTTCAGAGACAGTCTTGTTTGATCGGAACGTAGCAAGTCTGATAAAATAAGACAAACAAAATAAAGTGGAGCCACATCTGTCAGCAGACTTAAGGATCATATGGTGATTTGTTACTCTTGATAAACATTGAACCAATGCTAAAGGGACTCCACTTTCTTCCACATATAGGCCCAGGATTGTCCATCAATTTTCTTGATGTTCACTGTCCCTACCTTTAATTCAGTCTTGGAGTTCTAAACTAGCTCTCATGGTAAAGGCATGGTTAATGTTCTACCTTAGCTTCTGCTGTGCTGGCTGTCTCTTCATAGTGTTCAGTATTACAAATATTCATACTCAAAGCTGGTTACATTACATTTGAAGTATTTGTGTTCAGTTCTGGAGCTATATTTTTGGAAATAAATTATCTAGTTAGAGAGGATCCAGAAGGAGAGAATTAGGGAGGTGAAGGGCCTCAACAGTTATTAAAGGAAATGAAAATTCCTGAAAAGCTTGGGGATCAGGGAAATCTCTGAGCTGTATTCTAGTGTTTGAAGGGTTATGTAAAAGAGGGATTGAGTTTTATTCTGCTTGACTTCCCAGTCATTGTAATTAAAGTTTTCTAAGAGAGAAGTTTAGGCCTGATATAGCATAAATGAGAATGGATAGCCACTTGGGTGTGCTGTAGAAGGAATTCTTCAGCACTTCTTAAACTGTGGGGCCATGACACCATGCTGTCAAGCAGAAAAAGTGTAAGAAGCCCCAGTTAGATGACCTCTGAGATGTCTTCAAAACCTGAAATTATTTTGTTCTCTGACTGAATTTCCTTGTGGCACTATATTTATGGTTTCCTATGATATGGTCTATTTAGGGAGAGGTTTGGTTTTTTTACTATGTTATTACTATGACTACTGAAGGTTAATGCATAGCACCAGGAGGACTGGACCATCATAATGCTCTGCCCCAAGTTCAATGACAACTGCTTCTTTAAAAACTTCTTCTGAGTCCTTTCTTAAACTCATTTCCCTGGCCATTTCTGGGTTCAAACTCTTGTGTCCCCACTCTTAGAAAGAGCTTCACTAAAAAAGCAGGAGCCACTGCACCGAGTTTTTAAGAAAAATAAGAATTCTGAGATAAGAAGATGAGGAGGGACACATTAGGCAGGGAGCCAACTTGTGCAATTGCATAGAAGCAGACAACAGAATGTTCATTTCAGCAACAGGCTTGTTTGATTGGAACATAGCAAGTCTGATAAAATAAGGCAAAAAAATAAGTTGGAGCCAGATCTGTCAGCAGACTTGAGGATCTTTGTGATTTGTTGTTCTCTGTGCTTTTGAGCCAAGTTAAATGATAGAACTCCTTTCACTGAACTCTTAAGTTGAGTGATGTTAATGGTCATGCATGCCCTCAGCTTCCTCATCTTCTATGACTTCCTAAATAGAAACATAGGCAATGGGGTTACTCACCTATAAAATTTTTGTTTATGTGGTGCATTTGAAGTAGGAAAGTTACATGCTAATGCCACCGAACTATCTGTGTAAATCTCAGCATCCCTAGCATGTTCATCAATGCATGATTAATACATTCTGACTGCAAGTCTCATTGGAGATGGTGTGTGTTAGGCTGGTTGTTCCTGGTTCTTGTTTTTCCTTTTTTAAAAAAATGTGTTTCCTCATCCACCTGAAGTTTCAGTCCTTACCAATATATAAATCTTTAAAAGAAGCTTTGCATTGTTTGTTAATAAGTTATACTATTTGTTCTGAGAAAACTTGGAAACAATGTGGTAGAAATTAGACTTGGTCTAATAGCTAACACCATATTCCATGATAAATTTAAACCAGATATTTGACTTGAATATTAAAAATTATACCATATAAACTTAGAAGAGAAGCACATCTTTTTGCCCCTTTTGAGCTACAGGCAAGGGATGAATTTTTAAACAAGGAAAGGATAGAGGCAATTCCAAAAGATAGATCATTTTAATCACAGGAAATAGAAAAGCTTCTACACAAATAAAATTAATGCATCTATTATAAGAAGGAAAGTGTTCAAATGGGATTTTTTTAGCAGCTATCTGTGATAAGTCTGCTATTCAAAATATGAGTACAAGTAATAAACATATAAGGACAAAAGCCATTCCCCAAGAGATGTGGCCAAAGGATATGAACAAAGAGTTTTGGACAGGAGAATTGAAAACTGTTAACCATATGAAAGGTGCTCCAAATTGAGAATAATAAAAATGCAATGAAAAGTACCCTGAAGTTTCAGCTTTCATATAGCAAATTGGCAAAAATGACAAAAGATGGAAATAATGTTGGTGAGGTTGTGGAAATACAGGTGCACTGATGCATTGTTGGTTGAGTTTTAAAGTAGTATTACATATAACCATTCTGGAAAGGAATTCCGGAAAATAAAGTGACTAAAGGATCCATGCCATTTGACATGCCATTTGGCATAAACCCCAAGAATATAATTGACAAGGAAGATTTTATGTACACAAAAAAATTATAGTAACACATTTTGTAGTAGCAAAGAATTGGAAACAAAGTAGATGTCAAGTGTTTGAGCAATGGCTAAACAAATTTTGGTGCATAAATGCAATGGAATATTAATGTATCTAAGAAATGACAAATGTGATGAATACTGAGGAGCATGGAAATATTTATATGACATGGTGCAAAGTACAGTAAGCAGAGCCAGGAAAACAATATAGAAAAGGACAAAGTATTTGCACAATTTAGAATAATGTAAATAGAAAGAGAAAACAAAAAAACAACTAAAGGTTTTAAAATATAAAGAACAAACTTGACTCTAAATAAGATATATGGGGGTGGCTAGGTGGTGCAGTGAGTAGAGCATTGGCCCTGGAGGACCTGAGTTCAAATCTGGTCACAGACACTTAGCACTAGCTGTGTGACCTTGGACAAGTCACTTTACCCCAACTTCCCTCCAAAAAGCAAATAAATAAGATATATGAGAAGATATAATTCAGCTGATTTTTTTTTCTTGTTCAGTCATTCAGTCATGTCCACCTCTTTGTTACTGTGTGGACTATGGTATGCCAGGCCTTTCTGTCCTCCACTATCTCACTAAGTCTGTCCAAACTCATGTTCATTGCTTCTGACATTATCCATCTTACCCTCTGCCATCCCCCTTTCCTTTTGCCTTCAGTCTTTCCCAACATCAGGATTTTTTCTATTAAGTCCTGTCTTCTTATTATGTGACCAAATTATTTAAGCTTCATTTCAGTATTTGTCCTTCCAGTGAATAGTTTGAGTCAATTTCTTTAAATATTTTTTTTTCACGAATAGTTTGTTTATTGCAACAGTTACATTTTGAAACCCTTGCATCAGGCAAGGGCACAACCGGTAATTACATCAGGAATAGACCACCTACACAGTCAAATATATAAAAGTTCCTTTTATATTTGCTCAACACTGGTCAGCAAGCAGATTCAGTCCATAGTTGATTCATCTACTGTGTCAACCCAAGCTTCTTCTTCAGAGACTCTGGCATCTCAGGTGGAGGAGGACGGGGAAGTCTGAAATAGACTTTCACGGAGTCATAGATGAACCACTGTAGTGCAGTCAGGGTACCAATCATGATGATACGGGCAAAGAGCCCTTTCCATACACCTTTGAATCCAAGCCTTTGGAGGACTTGTGAAGCTGAGCTGCCCTTTTCCTTGTTCAGCACAGACACCACAGAGTCAGTAGGGTGAGACACGATGGCACAGAAGACACCAGCTATGTAACCTGCCACGAAGGTCACCACCAGCTGTTCTCCCTTTGAGCACTCACTTCGGGGCTTTGGAACAACGTACTTGTACAGGGCCTCAATGGTTCGCTCAAAGCAAGCAAATTTCATCATGGTGTATGGGATCTGTCTCATCCATAAAGGAGCAACACCCTTGTAGAATGAAAAGAGGCCCTCTTCTTTAAACATTTTTGGAGCAGCCTCCCTCAGGGTGTTGGCATAGCCTGGCTGGGTCTGAATTCTGACCTTGGCAGCTTCCATAGGAGCCAGGGCAATATCAGCAAAGAATTCAGCACTGGCTGAGGCAGCCAAATACAGGGATGTACGCCAGAGGTAAGAATTTTCCTCACCAAGAAGGTTACTATACAACACTTTGAAGACTTCATAAAAACCAAACTTGCAAAGTCCCTGCATTGAGTACCCAATGAATGTTGGAGCCCATCCTTTAGCCAGACAACGAACACCATCTTCTCGAAGTGTGATGGAGAATCCATTAAAGATGCCCTTGTATTTCTGGGGGTCCACCTGCATCCTGCATTTCACTAAGTCGAGGGGTACAACAGCAGTGTGTGTCAGGCCACAACTTAAGACCCCACCAACGCCACAGAGCGCATAAAACTTCATGGAGCCATATTCACAACTGTATTCTTCCACAGCGGCGGCGGCCAGGCTGTGCAGGCAGAGGCGGCGGGGCGCGCCCGGGGGCCCCGTGGGGCTGGGGTCGGCCTCATACTGCACGAGCTGCAGGTGCGGTGAGTGGAAGGGGGCACTTGGCGCGCGCCACGGAAGAGTACATCCTCTTAAGATGGAGGAGACACAACCTTCCGTCCACTCCAGCAGGCTGCGGCTCACAGAGAGCGAACATCCTCCCCGCCCTAAAGTCTGTGCCCTTCTTTAAATATTTTAATTAGGTAAATGATGCTATTTTATGCCGTATTTTTACCTAGGCGTAATTGCTGAATGGATGTTGCCTCAGTCAATGTGAGACCTGTTTAAAGAAAACAAAACCATACAAACCTTAGCTTAAAAAGGCCAAGGTCTCTCTCCCTGCATCCTGGATCCTTTCTAGTCATCTTGATCTGTATCTTACCACTGGACCCAGATGGCTCTGGAGGAGAAAGTGAGGCTGGTGACTTTACACAGCCCTCCCTCACTTAAATTCAATTCACTTGCATGCCATGACATCGCATCCTTGATACCATGGTCCTCTTTCAGAACAAAGGACAAAGAGCAGTGTATGTATATGTGTGTGTTTGTGTGTATGTGTGTGTATACACATTGGAGCTGTTGGTGTTTTGCCTTAGTTGGTAACTTGAATTTCAAAGATTGATTAGGATTTTACCCACCCCTATTGTATTTACAGATGTAAAATTGAGGATTTTCTGTGTTATCACACAATCTGTGGGTACTGAGCCCACTCTCTTCTCCACTAAGAAGTCCCTCTGCTCTTTGCCCAGGCAGGAGATTTAGGCTGGATTCAATCCTGAGTGGTTTAAATCCTCTAAAGAGAATTTCTCACAGTCTTTGGTTCATCATGCTCCCCACCCCAGTGCTCCAATGATGATTTTACTTATCGTTTATATCTGGAACCTCCCTCAAAATGGGGAGATTAAAGTAAAAGCATTTCAATATAGAATATTAACACATATTGGAGACATAATTTATTTCTATACACAAGAAATGCTGAAGGTAAAATATTCACAAATGTGCATTAAGGGAACAGGATTCAGTAGCTTAATTTTATAACTAATATTAAAGTATTCTAGGAGACTGAAATTTAAGCTTTGAGGGTGCAGGACCAATATGGCAGAGAAAAAGATAGGGACTTAACCGAGCTCTCCTAAATTCCTCTTCAAACAACTTTGAAATCTCAAAATGAATTCTGGAATGACAGAATTCACAAAGGGAGGAGTGAAACAATTTTCTAGCTGAAAACAGCTCAGAAGGTCCACAGGAATGGTATGTTGTACAGGTAAGTGCAGGCAACACCACAGCAAGACAACAGCAGCCCTTGGAAGCAATTGAATCAACAGCATTGGCTTGCAGATCTCTCAGTCCACAGATTTTAAGGGTATCAGATAATTGATCAGAAGGAGTTTACAGGGGTCCCTTTGCTGGCATTGGATGCAAGACTTTGTTGCTCTGCCCAAAAACAGGTTGCAGACCTAGGTTGCAATCCCAGGGAAAGGCGGCATAGAGATTGCTGCCATAGGATTGTGGGCCTTTGGCAAAGTTCCAGAGTGGAAAAGACTACTTTTGGTCATTCATAGATGAGAGCATAGGCCGAGAGAGGAGTAAATACACCTCTCCTTAGATCATACCACTTTAGAAGAACTGAAAACTTACAGAGCCCACCAAGAACTAGCTCAGAAAAAAAGCTATAAAAAAATCCCAAAACTGGGACAGTTCTCCATCCACCCCAGGAAGAGAGCCCAACTTTAACATAAAGTTATAAGTCATGAAGTAGGTTAGAAAAATGAGAAAGTGATAACAAAAGATCCTGATCATAGAAAATGTTTGAAAATATCATCCCTGGGCTGGCCATAGAAAAATATGGTGACAGGAAAAAATTAAAACACAAACTCAAAAGAAGATAAGAGTCAAAACCACTCTATCCAAAGTCTCAAAGAAAAGTGAAAATTGATCTCAGGACCAAAAAGAATTCCTGGAAGAGCTCAAAAAGGATTTCAAAACTCAAGAGAGGTAGAGGAAAAATTGGGAAAATAAATGAGAATGATGCAAGAAAATAATTTTTAAAAAGGATCAAGGACTTGGCAAAGGAGTAACAAAAATATAAAAGAAAATAATACCTTAGAAATAGAATAGGCCAAATAATAAAAGGGCATAAAAATCCGTTGACGAGAAATGTTCCTTAAATAGTGAAATTTGCTACATGGAATAAATGATGTGCAAAAGATCACTGAAGAAAAGTCAAATTGACCAAATGGAAAATAAGGTACAAAAGCTCATTGGAGAAAGTAATTCCTTAGAAATTAGAATTAGGGAAATTGAAGCTAATGACTCCATGACATATGAAGAAACAAATAAAAATTTAAAAGATGGAAAAATAGAAGAAAATGTGAAATATCTCATTGGAAAAATAACTAACCTGGAAGATACATCAAGGAGAGATAATTGAGGAATTATTAAACTACCTGAAAGCCACGATAAAAATAAGCCTGGACATCATCTTTTAGTAAATTTTTAAGGAAAGCTGTCCTGATATTCTAGAACAAGAGGTTAAGATAGACATTGAAAGAGTCCACCAATAAACTCCTGAAAAAGGTCCCAAAATGAAAAGTCCTAGGAATATTATAGCCAAATTGCAGAGCACCAAGATCAAAGAGAAAATATTGCACGCAACCAGAAAGAAATGATTCAAATATTGTGCAGCCACAGTCAGGATAGTACAAGATTTAGTGTCTTTTACATTAAAGAATTGGATGGCTTGGAATATGTTATTCCAGAGGGTAAAGGATCTAGGATTATAGCTAAGAATCACCTATCCAGTGAAAATGAGTGTAATTCTTCAGGGGGAATAATTTTTATTCAGTGACATAGAGAACTTTCAAGGATTCCCCTTGAAAAGATCAGAAAAGAACTGAATAAAAAATTAGATTTTAAAATGCAAGAATTATAAAAAGAAAAATCATAAGGGATTCAATAAGGTTGAACTGTTAATACACTTTACAAGGGAATATGATACTTGTAACTCCTAAGAGCTTTATTATTATTAAGGAAGTTAGAAGGAGTATACATAGGCAGAGGGCAGAGGTGTGACTTGAATATGATGGGATGATATTTTCTTTTCTTTTTGTTTTTTGCTTTTTTTGGAGGGGGGAAGGTTGGGCAATTGGGGTTAAGTGACTTGCTCAAGGTCACATGGCTAGTAAGTGTTAAGTGTCTGAGGCCGAATTTTAACTCAGGTCCTCCTCACTCCAGGGCTGGTGCTCTATCAACTGTGCCACCTTGCTGGCCCAGGGATGATATTTTCAAAAATAAAATTGAAAGGTGAGAAAGACAAATGCACTGAAACAATGGAGAGGAGAAAAGTAGAATGAAATAAATTATCTCATAAAAGGGGTGGGAAAGATTTTATGGTGGAAAGGAAGATGGGGCAAGTGGGAGGGAGTGCTTGATCCTTACTCTCATCAGAATTTGCTCAAATAGGGAATAACATATATAGTCAGTTGGGTCTAGCAATCTATCTTACCATACAGAAAAGGAAGATAGGAAGGGAAGAATTCAGGAAGGGGCACTGATATAAGTGTCAAGTGTCTGTTGGCTGGATTTGAACTCAGGTTCTCCTGACTCCAGGGCTGGTGCTCTATTCACTGCACCACCTACCTGCCCCTACAACTCAGAAATCTTAAAAACAAATTATAAAGGTTGTGTTTAAGTAGTTGCAACAATAAAATATTAAACAGAATTATTTTAAAAAGAGAAACAAATTTCATCAGAACATAAAGCAGGTTATAGGACTGCACATTAGGCATTTTACATTTCACTTTAATTTGGCACTGTCAAACTCCCAACCCATGTCTGTTGCCAATATATATTTTCCTTTCCCTAAAAGCATTGATCTAAATGTTTCCCTTTCAGCCTGAGTCTAGGCAGATAGGAATATTCTTTACAGATGCAGACCCAAGCAGGCCTATACTTGGCCTCTGATCCAGTGAAACCTATGTGGTAGATCTTGGTAATAGGGAAAACAAAAAGGAACCCCATAGCTTTCATGGAAAGTTATGAGCTTCAAGGATGAAACAGGATTTATTTAAACATGTAAGGAGGGGCAGCAGGTGGCACAGTGAGTAGAGCATCAGCCCTGGAGTCAGAAGGACCTGAGTTCAGATCCAACATCAGACACTTAACACACACAAACAAAAAACCTAGCTGTGTAACCTTGGGCAAGTTACTTAACCCCAATTGCCCTCCAAAAAAAAAGTAAGGAAAATTCAAAGTTTTCCCTTTTCATTGCTAAATTTCAAAGTCTTACATCACAGTTTACAATTCCACAAGTATGGATCAGCAGAAGTTTTGAAGGGTGAGAATCCCCCACTGGCCTGGACAAACATGTCCCAAACTGGCAGGACTCTGTGGTCCAGTTTTTAATGGTCATATTATTTTCCATTTGATGCCAATAATTAATTGACTGCATTTTTAATTTTTGTTCCAGTATATTTGTCTTCAGATAAAGAAGTTATTTGCATGGATTGTTTTTCATTTTCTTTCTGGCCAGCAACTTATAAGAAAAGGAATTTATTTAGAGCCAACCAGTTAAGCCCATTGCATCTCAAGTCACACTGTATGGAATAATTCTCATTTTTTTTCTTGACAAATTACACACCAACTTAATTTGTTCTCAAAATCTTGGTAGTAAAGCCAGACTCAATGATTCTCTCATATAACTTTGGCTACTGTAGAAGCCTTCCAGATCCTGGTTGGGTAGGCATGTGCATGTACATGAATGGTCTATTACCACTAGAATGTTGTTTCTGTTCTTTTATCCCCTTCCAGATGAAAATGTCTGTGCCTCAGTGCCAGTCAATGCTGATTTTAATACTCGATAGGTAAGCAGTTTGGGTTAGTGACATTTTCTGTTAACCTTGCTGGGCAAATGTTTCATATTTCTTATACACATAAGCTGTCATCTTTGGCCAAGGGAAGCTGGTCTACAGCAGATGCAGATTTTTTTTTCTTGACCCAAATGTTCAAAATTATCAAGGAGAAATTTCAGAGCCATATGCTGATTGGTTTTGGGCAGCACAAATTGATTTCCCATATCTCATGTAGGATCAGTTACCATCTGGTATGGTACTCCATAGCTTAGCTCCAGCTTCTGTCACTTCTCAATGTCACTCCTTCATTCTGCAGCTGAGCTTGCTACCAATGGTCATGGCCAATATGGGCCAGGAGGATTGGCTCTGAACTCACTAATGAACCTCCTTCCTGATTTTCATAGACTCTTCTACTAGACCCCTTCCTTTTTTAGATATTACCATGATTTGTAAGCACAGGACCCTACAAAGTATTTTATCTTTGTTCACACTTCTCTTAGCCAATGATATTGCTGAATTCAAAATTTTCTGGCATTTTTACCAAACTCTAGTGATAGAATCCTGTTTAGCACTTATTATAATATATGCCAGTTGGATTGTTGTCCATACAAACAAAAAAAGAGCTCGTCATTTACATCTCACTTTGAAGCCAAAAACTCCAATTTGTGGATTGGATGAATTTCCTTGTCAGTAAGTCTCCTGCTGGCCAATGCAATGGATGTCAAGTATCCATTGCTCTCCTGGTACAAAACCATGTAAGCTGGTGTCCTTTGTAACACAAAAAATTTGATTAGTTCAGCAAAGGCCAATACTGGGCATGTGTGCCGTAGCTAACCAAGTCTTTAAAGGCCTGCTCACATTTTTCAGCCCAGCAATCTCCAGATGGCACCAGAGGAGATTTACACTAGAATGCTCTTTTTTCCCTTTCTGCTTATAGTTATTCTGATCTTGACGTTCATACTGTTGAAAGATTTGTTTAAAAATAAAATGTTTCTTTATAAATTTCCAACAGTTGCCACCAAATCTCTGAAATGTCTTCAGCTCCTGATAATTCTTAGTACCAATGTAGTCAGGTGACAAGCATCTTCTCAGTGCCAGTGATCACTTCCTACTTATATTCTATGTGAACCACAGAAATGACACTTTTCATTTATATATATATGTGAATATATGATGTATAAATGTCATATATATATACCAGCCTCTAACTGATATTTGATTTTTACTACATGCTTTTCTGTTGTCTTCCTAAATACAGTGAGATAATCAGTCTAGACAAAACAGTACAAATATTTCAAAGAAGTTCATATTCTCAACCATTTAAAATAAATGAGCATCTGAGAATTGGTATGGCCCCAGAGAACTCTTGAAGTATATGCTCAGATTGGTAGAATTTTGCTGGATGTATCTTCTTTTCATGTCCTTCTGTCATGTTATACCCATTTTGCAGATCCACCACTGAAAATCAGTAGATGTCCAATGACAGTACAATTCATCTTGGATTCATAGCAAGTTACAGTGATCCAACATCATTATTTTGTCCAAGGTACATAATCTTCCTAAACCTTCCCCTGACTGTCTTTCCATGAGCTTGGAAACAAATCTGATGCCTAGAATATTCTCATCTTTGCCTAGCTGCCCTCAAACTTACCTTAATTTCTACCTTCTGCAGGACACCATTACTGCTTCTGCTCTCTCCTCTTGCCCATTGCCAGTGCTCTCTTCTATGAGCTTATCTTCTATCTACTCCATGTATAACTTGTGTATGTATATTTGTTGTATCCCTTATTAGAATCTGTGTCCCCTGTGGACAGGGACGTTTTTTTTTTTTTTTTTGCCTATCTTTGGATATCTCCAGTGCTAAACATAGTGCCTATAGTGAGTTCTTAACAAAAGTTTTTTGTCTGATTAGCCTATATTTCCTTTGTGGCTTGGGACTATGAACTTTTGGATTCTATTGAGAAAGGCCAGAGGGTGATGCCATTGATTGTCCTCTAGGTGGTTCCAGAAGTCCTTGATCTCAGAGAGAGTAATTCTGGACTATTCTTGAAATAGTCAGGCGTGAACAGATAATAACAGTTTTCTAGACAATTTCCACCTTGGAGTGTAGGTAATGAATCAATCCTGACTATGTAGATCTTATTGTCTAGTCCACATATTGAGAGATAGAGAGGAGAGAGAGAGAGAGAGAGAGAGAGAGAGAGAGAGAGAGAGAGAGAGAGAGAGAGAATGTATTAAATGCTTAGCTGAAATCTTGCTGAATTATAGAACAGCCCTGTTTTTCTGCTCTATCTATTGTCATACCGTTTTCCTGATCATGGTACCATGTAAACTCCCCTAACTACTACCACTGTAGTAGTGCTGTTACACTTGTGCCATCCCCAAAATCCATGTTTCACAAAATTTCTGACTTCTCATTATTCCATTTTCCAAACTTTTATTTCCTTGGTATAGCTGTTTTAGATTGATATTGAGATGGCAAACCCTTCAGTGAACTAATTCATTATAATAAATTAAAGTCTTATAGACCCCTAACCCTTCTAGTGAAATTTGATTGGCTCATTAATTTAGTAAGCATTCTTTCAAATGCCTATTCAAAAAAGATGGCTATATAGACACACATCTCTAATCATTAGGATTTCAGACTTAATGATAAAAATTCAATGGAATATTAAGAAGTGTGGGGTGGGTAAAGATACAGTATTTAAAGGTGAACGACCTTCCACTAGCCATTCTAGCCCTGGAATATGCATACTATATAAAATATGTTGTAGTGTAATATTTTATAAACAGATAATTTGAAAGACACACTTGAAGAGAGGCGATCAGCACCATGGACAGAGTCTTAGCACTCTCATTAGCACTATGACTTTAAGAAAGTAATTTTGTTTCTTTGAACCCCACTTTTTTATTGTAAAATGAAGGATTTGGAACTAGAATAGCTCTTATGTCCTTTCCATCATTTACTTTTATGATTCTACTATTTTGTTACTTAACAGATTTTCTAAAAGCTCCCAAGATGTTTTTTACAGTGACGTCCTTGTCAAGAACAGTAAAAGCTCTGGTAGGGCAAAGCCCAGTGCAAGAAGGTGGTGACCTTGTCCATGTATGTATTGTTTGTAAAGTCTTATTACCTGTGCTATTGTCTCTGTTCATTGTTGTTTCATAAATCTTTCCTCTCATTAAATAGTTCCTTAGTAAAGAGAATGTGACTTTTTTTCCCACCCCATACTGCTGAGTGTTTGATTGAGGAACTGAAATATAAATCTCCATCTTACCCCAATGTTTTTCGGAATCTAATTTTGCAGGTAAATATTGGCTTATCTGGTTGTATGCTCTCTGGCTTAGCCTGGAAATTTCTTAATCAATGACTCAAGTCTGGAGATCAGCATGAACCATTTTTTCCTGATAGTGGAGCAGCTGACAAGTTCTTCACTTCCCTTAGTAATGTCATTTTTATACAACCATAGAAACCCATGTGCTAAATCACACCTCTCTCTCTCTCTCTCTCTCTCTCTCTCTCTCTCTCTCTCTCTCTCTCTGTCTCTCTCTCTCTGTCTCTCTCCACTAAGAGTTACTTTCATACTTTCAGTTTTAGACCCATATGAGCATGGACCAAGTTCAATACTGGTCTTCTAAAATAAGCAAGGATATTTTTCTTTGTATTTTTTTCAATAAGTTTGATGTTTTATTTAACAAAAATAGGTGTTTTTCTCCTTCTTTTCCCTTCCACACCTCCCCCAAGTGAAAGAAAAACAAACCCCTTTCTAACAAATTTTCATCGCCAAGGAAAACAAATTCCTGCATTGGTCATACCCAAATATTATATGTAACCTGAATCCATTTTCTTTCTGTCAGTAAGTGTATAGTATGCTACATCACCAGTCTTCTGGAATCATGATTTATAGTTGTGTTGATAAAAAGAAAATTTCAGACTTCCCAAGTTGTTTATTTTTACAGTGTTGTTGTTATTGTAAAAATCAAGCCCCTTGTTCTGTTCAAGTCATACTGCATCAGTTCATATAAGTCTTACTGGATTTCTTTGAACAAACTTTTTAATTGTCTCATAGTGCAACAGTATTTTATTACATTTATAAATCATAATTTATTCAACCACACCTCAGTTAATGGATGCCCCTTTGATTTGAAGTTTTATGATATAAGAATAGCTCTTATATTTGTATACATTTGAGTCTTTTTTCCTCATTCTTTTATCTCTTTGAGATATAGAACTAGTAATGGTACCACTGGGGTAAAGGATATATACAGTTTAGTAACTTTGAGGACATAGTTCCAAATTTCTTTCCAGAGTGATTAGACCATTTCATATCACCCGAAAATTATATTGAAGTTTTAGTTTTCCTACAAGCCCTTTAACATCTATCACTTTCCTCTTCTTTGTCAATTTTGTCAATCTGAGGGATATGAAATTGAACCTCAGTGTGGTTTTAATTCGTGTTTCTGTAATTGTTAGTGATTTGGAATATTTTTTAAATATGGTTATAGATGGCTTACATTTAACAGTGCCACCAACAATGTATTAGTAATCCTATATTTCCATAATGCCTCTAACATTTACTATACTCATCTTTTGTAAGCATAGAAAATTTACTAGGTATGAAATGAAACCTCAGATTTGATTAGATTTGCATTTCTTCTATTATTAGTGATTTGGAGCATCACTTTTTATGGTTGTCAGTAGTTTGCAATTCTTTTTTTTTGTTTGTTTTTTTGTTTTTTTAAAAGCAATTGGGGTTAAGTAACTTGCTCAAGGTTACACGGCTAGTCATTATTTATGTGTGGGTGCTCATTTTCTGAGGCCGGATTTGATCTCGGGTCATCCCAGCTCCGAGGCCAGCGCTCTTACTCACTGCGCCACCTAGCCGCCCCTTTAGGGCAATTGGGGTTAAGTAACTTGCCCAAGGTCACATGGCTAGGTTTTTGTTTGTGTGGGTTAAGTGTCTGAGGCCGGCTCTGAACTCAGGTCCTTCTGACTCCAGGGCCAGCACTCTACTCACTGCGCCACCTAGCCACCCCCATGCAATTCTTTTTTTTTTGAGAACTGTCTGTTCATATTCTTTGACCGCTTATCCTTTGACAGATGGCACTAAGGGACATAGGACCAAAAATCATCCCCATTCCAAGATGGAGCATCAGAGTAGGTCTTTGTGGAGACCTACCTATATAAAAAATGAGAACTTGTAACAAATGAAGAGAAAATGAAGGATATTATTCAATACTTTTATACCTAATTATATGTCAGCAAAACTGACATTACTAAAATGGGTAAACACTTACAAATGTAAAAAAAACTCAGAATAATAATGTAAGAAGCAAAGAATTTTAATTACCCAACCTCAGAAAAAGAAATTGAATAAACCATATATGAACCCCAAGGGAAAAATACCTAGAACAAATAGATTGAAAGTGAATAATATTAAACATTTAAAGAAACTGACTCTAATATGTAAGAAAAAGAGCCAATGAGCAATAGAAATGGTTTGAGGATAAATAGCCAAAGGAGCAGGCAGTTCTTTTCCAATGTGGGGGAAAATGGCCAAATCATTAATGAATAGGAGAAATGCAAAGTAAAACTCTTCATCATACCTATCAGATGGACAAAGCTAAGAAAAAGTGAAAATTACAGCTGTTGGAAAATAGGCAGGATGACACTATTGATGGAGCTGTTAATTACTTCATCCTGAAAAGCAATTTGGAAAAACTGAACTGTACATGTTATATCATTTGACTCAGCCATAAGCTACATAATACATAGAATATAGATAGTGGGGGCATAGAAAATATACCTCCAAAGAACACAAATAAAGATGGAAAGGACCAATACATACCAAAATATTTACAGCAACACTTTTTGTTGTAGTAAAGAATGGGAATAAAGTGGGTGCCCATCAACTTTATGGCATGGGAATGGAATTGTATTATAAAAAATAACAAAAGAGATGTGTTCAGATGAGCCTGAGAAGGCTTATATTAATTGATGTGCAGAATAAAGTTAGCAGAAACAATAGAACAATTAAAATAATAGCAATGACTATAAAGACAAAATACTTTGAAAGAAAAAAGGACTCTGATAAATGTGATGATCAGCCATGAACCCAGAGGATTAGAATGAAGTAGGCTACTGATAACTGACAGACTTATAGGAACTTGAAATACAAATGGAGATAGCCATTTTTGAACTTGGAAAATGTACAGATTTCTTTTGTTTAATTTTGATTATTATAGTTTTCAAAGTTGGGGAGATTTAATAGTGATAACAGCTTTATAAAGCACACTAAGACTTGAAAAATGTT
Organism: Gymnobelideus leadbeateri; assembly: GCA_011680675.1. Lineage (NCBI taxonomy): Eukaryota > Metazoa > Chordata > Mammalia > Diprotodontia > Petauridae > Gymnobelideus > Gymnobelideus leadbeateri. The sequence goes on from WOXC01009390.1 coordinate 240,452, forward strand.
TTACTTATATCATTTAATACCCACTATAGCCCTATGAGGTAGGTGTTATTTTCGATGAGGAAACTGAGGCAGAGGGAGGTCAGCTGGGTCAGCTTACACAGTGTCTGAGATAGGGTTTGAACTCAGGACAGCCTGACTCCCACTCTTTATTCCAACACTTTATTCACTGCCCCACCCAACTGCCTAAGCTAATTTTAGAGAGAGGGGAAATGAACAGTAGTAATGCAAAAAAAAAAAAAAAAAAAGGAAGAAGAAAAAAGAGGCTAAGTTTTGTAGATTTTTTTAATGCACAGAAGAAAATAAAGAAGTCAGAAGGATACATATGTAAACAGAACAGCTTTAAAGGAAACATGCTGATTGGATTATATTCTTTAAGAAAAATGAATGATATATATATAATAGAGATGCATCATTTCATGTACCTTCCTTTTCATTTGGATGTGTGTGAAAATACTCATTCTTGTTGATGCTTATCAAGTTAGAATAACCAAAAAGTAGTGTTTAAATTAAGAAAAAATAATCTGCCACATTTTTATGGGACAACTGTGGTTCTAATGTGTAAACCAGGTATGGATAAGACAGAGGAAGAGAATCTCCTTGAAGAATGAATTTATGATGTTTACTCCCAGATCCAAAGGCTTGCTCCTGCCTAAACTCTCTAGGGAGGTAGCTTGAATTGGTAGCACATCCTTTTAAATATACCCAGCATAGATATTGTACTTTTAGCATCCATCTGCTTCAAATTTGGGTTTTTAGTTTCTGTTCTACACCACATTGAGTGTTTTTTCTTGACCCAGTAGTCCAAAATCATCACAGAGAGCTTTCTAGTCATAGTGTAAGCCTAGGGCAACATCAATGGCCTTCTAATGTCTTATGTTGGAGATTTTATATGCTAGTACTACAATTTCTAACATTGCACTATAGGGTGCCTTTAGGAAACTAAGCTCATGTTCCTGAGGTCATCCTTTTCTGATGGGATGTATTACTCCACGCAGCAATTTACCCTGCAGCCAAACATTTTGTCTATTGTCCATAGGCATGTATTATCCCCCATGGGACACACTGAAGCAGAAGACCTAGTCCTTAGTTCTGCATTCCTGTGTTAGTGGTGCTGCTCCCCAGGTTTCATAGAGAGTCTACACCCTCCAAAAAAACCACCAATGTTTCTAAAGCATGAGATGGGGAATTTATGTCCACATTTGTCTTTCCTATCTAGTCCTGCAAATTAAACCCATAGTTGGCCAGTAATGCTAGCTTTGTCTGGATGACAATCTTTAATTTAGTGTTTGTTAGAATATAAATCAATATGTTGTCTGTTCACACCTGGAATAGGGTTCTGGACACATGTCATCTTTTGGAATTTATCAGTGACAGTCCACTCAGAGCCAAGAGCTCCAATTTCATTAGTGGGCTTGCCATGAAATTTGTCTCATGGTTACCCCTCTAATGACAAAAACAATAGGTTCCTGGTAGCCAATGTTTTCCTGGAATAAAACTGCCCTCAGCTCATCTCAGCTTACATCAGGGTGTGTGAGCCAGTGAAACTATTTTTACTGGTATGGCCCCAGTCTCCTAGGATACATCCAAATAACCTCAGAGACTGAGCATTTCCCTGTCCCATCCCACCCAGCCACCCCTAGCATCTTGCTTGTGTGGCACAGAGATGTTTCCTGGGTCCCTGTCTCTCATTCCTCATTTTTAGGCAATTAAAAAAAAAAAACATGCATGATGGGGAAGTCTCCTATCATTGCCAAAACAGCTTTCTCTGAAACCCTATATAAATTTAGGTTTCCCTCAGCATGCAACTACTATTGCACATCTAAAGCCACCCAATATGCTCTGCCTATAGACTAAGGGTAATGGAGGTTATACAGCTATTCTCTTTCTTATTAGCATCTGCTCTCCCCTTACCTTTGTGAGTAGCAATAAAATTTTGTCACCTACAATCCCTGTGGGGTGATGCTTGTCTTCATCTGAATCATGCTTCACACAAAGGGTTTGCTTGGACATGCAAAATTCAACACTGGCGCATTTGTGCAGCCCTTAGAGGCCTACTGATGGGCCATCTCTAGTTGTCCTGATGGTCATTGGACCCATATGGTTCTGGAGGAGAAAGTGAGGCTGGTGACCTTGCACAGTCCTCCCTCACTTAAGTCCAGTTCACTTGCAAGTCATGGCATCATCTTCCTGGAGTAATGGGCCTCACTGGGAATGAAGGACAAACCACAACAGGACCACTAACATTTTTCATCCCACTCATCTCTACATTGCACTAGAATATTTTTACAGATATTTATAAGTAATTTACCTTCCTTTGCTTGCATTAGAAATATATGCATGTTAACACATGTCTTCAATCATTTACTAAAATATCCAGGCAAGGAACGGCACTGAAACAATGAATGTTTTTCTAGACAGAAACTATTGTCAAAACAATGAAAATATCATCAGCCAAATTCCTTAATGAGTAGTTTAGGACTCAGCCCCCTCCAAACTCATGATCCTAATGGCAAGGACATGGGCTAAGTCTCTCTTGATAGATGGTACTCCTAGATGGTCCAAGGACTAAAGACTTCAGTGAAGTACTGAGGCTAGGTCTAGTGAGAGAATCAAAATGATTTTGTCTCCCATATTGTAAATTAATTCTCTTCTGTATCACTGCTGACATTTTGCATGAGTGCCTGGATCTCTTTGTCTCTTAGTTAAGTTCAGAAGTTCATGAGTTTGGTTCCATTTTCCTTCCTGAGTTAAGTTTAAAAGTTCAGTTTCCCTATAAATCACTTTAATTAAAAGAAAACCTGTTGTCTCTATGTCATTAGCTGCCCTTACACAACAAAAAGAAACTTGTTTTCTCTAACCCACTAGTTGACCTTGGAGGAATTCTGATTTGTTATCCATATACCACTAATCAACCTTGCAGGTGGCCACAACCCATCAGAAGCAAGATGGAAGGAGGGGTCATTGGAAGTCTGAATTCCCAATTTCCAGTCTATCATGGTGTCCCCCATACTTGGGATGTTTTGGACTTTTTTTAATCAACTGTATTGTTTTCCCAATTTATGGTGCTGCCTTCTAGTTTTTGGATGTCCCTCCTTTTGTTTGTAAAAGATGATCTGTCTACCCTCATTTGCTGAGGAGCTCTAAAGACCCCTGTGTGGGATGAAAAACCCCATTCAAAATTTAATCAAGAACATGGAGATTTCTCAGGATAAAAAAAAAAAAACAAAACAGGAAATTTTATTCTCTTCCCCCAAGGAGAAGAGGGCTGTCCTCTCCATGATGGATCAGTGAAAGGAGGTGTGTTACAAAGGACAGAACAAGAATTTATACTGTAATGCAGTCAAGCCTCCTCCCCTGGCTGTCCCTTCTCCCATTGGCTGGGAGGCAGGCTCAAGTCTTGGTGTGAAAATCTTCCCCAATGGCAAATAATAGGGAAGCCTGCCACTATCCCTCAGTGGCTGGGAGGTGGGCTTACAAAGAACAAGGAAATAGGGTATAGCCAATTCAAATGTACCTATCCTTATTTGGCAAATGCCAGAGTGAAGAAGGGAAAGGCTGAGAGCTTAATGCTTATTGACAGCAAGGGAAAGGGGAAGGGGGAAGCCAACCGTCAAAATTGACACCAAATTGTAAGACACATTCTGAGAAGTTTTCAAGTTTTCACTCCCCAGACACCCCCCTTTATTGGTAACTGCTAGTTTTATCAATAAACTGAATCTGCTCAGCACTTTTTGCCCCAGTTTACCTTAATTTCAATTGTGACAATAGGATTGCCTTTCTTCCATCATGCCATCTCTGGTACTCAGTCTGCAAACCATCTCTTTCAATATGGCTCATGGTTAAACCATCTCCAAACATTCCTTTGTTCAGACTGCCTCAGGTGCAGATCACTGCTTGCCCAGATGCTGTTGTCACTAGGCTGTCTCCGCTCATCTCTCCTCCCTTTGTTCACTTGTCCAATGGAAACATCCATTGCTCTGTTATTGCATGGCAGGAAAATATTCCCAGCCATTTCACCAAGAGGTTGATGGCAATGTTTCTTCTTCTTCTTGATAGGAAAACTCTCTACTATCTCAATTAAGTGCAAATAATTGGAAAAGGTGGAGTAGGTCAGCTTTATACTTCAAAATGCTGCCAGCTCCATCAATCTCCAGTAATGGAATAATTTCAAAAGGTTTACATTATTGGAAATGAGTATCACTGCAGAGTCTGTCTATTGAAATTTAATCCATAATGAGTGTCTGATGGTATTGATTTACAATTATGTACTTGGTTTATATATTATGCTCCAATACCGTGAGACTATACTCAGTACTGATTAAAATGTTTTGGTGGTACTCAGAGCTGTGGAATGGGCAGTGTAGAAGGGCACTCTCTTCTGGAGCTGGAATAGGACAACTAGGTTTGCAGAAATTATTGAGCTCTTTGAATATAAGCTCAGAGTTAGTGACCATCTGCATTACCACCAAGACACTCATCCTTTAGTGGTAGAATAAGTATCATCTCTTGGAGAAAGAGACTAGTGTGGGATCTACAAAGGAATGTGAGTTTGCCACACTTTGATAGTATTCAGAAAGGTCGAACACCCTTTAATGAGGACTACTGGGCTTCTTGTGATCTTCTGTGACTTTAGTGGCACTTTAGTGGCAAGGTGACACCTAGTTGACAGGGATATGGGATGAGAAAACAGAACTGACTGGAAAATACAAGTAGAAACTTAGAGGTGATTTCCATTGCACAACTCTCAAATGTGCATATGGGGATTGTAACTCTGGGGAATAATAGTAACTCATATTTACGTCCCATTTAAGGCTTGCAAAGGACTGTGCTCACAACCCTGTGAGTTAGGTAATATAGGTCTTATTATTCCTGTTTAAAGATGAAAAGCTGCCCCCACATAGTGGATAGAAAGGAATAAGGAAAACTTAGTTCAAGTCTGCCTACCTCTAACACTAAGTGGCTTTGTGATTCAGAACAAAGCATTTAACCTCTCAGTTTCCCCAGGCAATTCTCTTAATTGGAGAGCAGGTGCTGATCTGTATAGATGGGTAAAGTTTCACACCAGACATTCTCTATATGGATTAAATTTTCTTTTCAGTCCTATATAGCTATAGTTATCCCTGTAACGATAAAGATATAGATATAGGGCCTGTATATGCACATTATGTGTATATTTATACTAGTTTCCCAATATATTCATAAACATATATGTATGCATTTAATCCAAGGTCAATCAATAGATTACCTATATATAAAAATGGGTAAATAATATATACACACATGGGCTGTGTGGGGGCATTCATGCAGGACTAACCCCTCTGGGGTGAGAGCTTGCTAAACCTTTTTCAGGACTATATTTGAACTTGTGTCTTCTTAACTCTAGGCCTGGTACTCTATCTACTGTACCACCTGGTTGTATATATTTTGTATACATACTCCTGCGTGCACATACACACACACACACACACACACACACACACACACACACACAATCTGAGTCTCTGAGAGATAAAGAAACTGACTCACAATCATGTTAATAAGTATTTGATGCCTAACCCCATATTCCTTGACTCCAGTTCCAGTACTATGCCACCATAGTATCTTTAAGACTTCAGATTATTCTAAGCAGTAGCAAAATATACACAGTCTTTTGATTTTAATTTTCTCTAAACAAAACTTTCTGAATCTTTATATCTAGTGCTTTTGTGAGAGGGTGTGTTGGTACCAGTGTTGTGACTTAGTAAAGATATTGCTGGACGGAGGGTTGAGCCAAGCAAGTTTTGTGACACACCAGAATGTGAGATACCAAGCCGCTGCAGCTTGGAGAATGAGCATCTGCCTAGTTCCTTCTCACCACGGGGAGTTTTATTCACACTCTTAGAGTCTAAAAAGTGCATTTGTATACCCTGCTTTCTCACATTTTGGAAAATTGGACGTCAGTTAAACCTCTACAATATGTCATCAACTTTATTATTGGGAGTAAATAGTTTTGATGCAAAATTTTGAGACTCAAGTAGACTATCTGCGCTTGAGCAAAGTCATGCTTATGTTGGAAAGTGAAGTGTCCTTTGTGAATCACCTTAGTGTGTAACACTCAAACCTTGATGGCACTAGTCATTTATGATTTGTCCATATGTTGTTTTTCAGATGGAGCTCTGTTGTTTTTTTTTTCTTTTTTCTTTCTTTCTTTCTTTCTTTTTGATTTTTGGAGAGGGGAAGGTAGGACAATTGGGGTTGAGTGACTTGCCTAAGGTCACACAGCTAGTTTTGTGTTAAATGTCTGAGGCTGGATTTGAACTCAGGTCCTCCTGACTCCAGGGCCAAGGCTCTATTGACTGCACCACCTAGCTGCCCCATCCTTTATTCTTAAAGTAAACTACTCTATGATGTCACTTGAGATCTATTCAACTGATACTGTCATTGGTCAAGTACAAAAGGAGTATAAGTGACTCCTTTTTTTAAGACAATTTTTTTTTTGCAATGCAGTATTTCTTGATGGTCAGAGAGCCAGCCTCAGAGTCATCCAGACCTCTGTTCACTTAACCTCTCGGTGTGCCAGACAACTCTCTCATATTTTAAATTGCTGAGAAGATGCTGGTGGGCAGGATGCTGGGAATCTCCTAAACTAATGGAATTATAGATTCAGCTCCTTTCTGTATTTTTTGTTCATATTTTTTCTTCTTGTTGTCAGTAACCTCCTTGTGGTATGTTACCCACAGTGGGATCTCTGAGTCTAATGTAATGAACAATGTAGAAATTTTCTTGTATATATTCCAAAATGTATCACCTAACAAATTGAGCCAAATTATACTTACACTAGCTAATTTTGAGTTATTATTCCTAACTTCTAACAGCACCTGAAGGAATTAGCTTTACTCTCTTAAATATTTTAAAGGATATGATGTAACATCTCAAGTTTTTTTTTCTTTTCCCCATCCCGTCTTGGCCTCCTATGGTGTTAAAGCCAACCTGGATGTATCTAAGTACTTTCTTTAGCTTTAGCTAAAAGGTTCAGAGAATGACCCTCTGTTTCCAAATACAGAATGTCCTTCAGCATCTATCTGAACATATGCTATTGCATACATTGACATTTCACTCTCTTCTCACCCTAGTATACCAGTAAAGCTATAAATTATGTTTGATAGCTATTTTTATTATATAGGCACAGTCCACCCATGAACACTTCCAATTATTCTTCAAGCCATTTAAGTTGTTCTTTATTTCTTTAAGGAGAAGTTTGTAATTAAATGTGTATAATCATTGAATATACTTTGCAGATTAACATCTGAATATTTTCTGCTTTTTGTAGTTATTTGAAATGAGATTTCCTTTTTTATTGATCCCTTTTACAATCTATTATTATTACATAGCATTGATATTGATTTTTGTGGATTTATTCTATAGCTTGAAAGTTTGTTTCAGCTATCATCTCAAATGAATTCTTTGCTCATTCCCTAAGAATTTGTAAATCAGTCATCATGTCATTAACAAACAGGGATATTTTAATATTTTCCTTGAATCTCTTTACACATGAATTTTTTTCTATTGTCTTATTTATATTGGTAGCTCTTCTAGAAGTATATTGAATAATAGCAGGGAGAGTGGGCACCTCTATTGGGAAAGCTTCTAATGAAACACCATTCCATATGCTTGCTTTTGACTTTAGATATATACTTTTTATGATATTAAAAAGTCCCTCTTGGGGCGGCTAGGTGGCTCAGTGAATAGAGCCGCGGCCCTGGAGTCAGAAGGACCTGAGTTCAGAGCTGGCCTCAGACACTTAATCCACACAGACAAACAAACAAACAAACAAAAAAACCTAGCCGTGTAACCTTGGGCAAGTTACTTAATCCCAATTGCCCTAAAGGGGCGGCTAGGTGGCGCAGTGAGTAAGAGCGCTGGCCTCAGAGTTGGGATGACCCGAGATCAAATCTGCCCTCAGAAAATGAGCACCCACACATAAATAATGACTAGCTGTGTAACCTTGAGCAAGTTACTTAACCCCAATTGCTTTAAAAAAAAAAGTCCCTCTTGATCCTATACATGCAGGGTTTTTAGAATAAGTGAGTGTTGTAATTTGTCGAAGGTTTTCTTTCTAGATCTATTGAGACAATCGTGTGGTTTGAGATATTTTGTTTTTAATATGACAAATTATTTTGATTGTTTTACCAATATTGAACTATCTTTGCATCTTTGGTATAAATTTGATTTGGTCATAATGGTCATAATTCAAACTTCTTTGAAATCACTTTGAAAGGATTTTATTTTTTTAATCAATATTCACCATTAATATTTGTTCTACTTTGCTTTCTTCCTTGGATTAAGTATTAGTTGCCTCTCAAAAGTGTTTGGTAAGATGCTTTCTTTCTCAATTTTTGAAAATAATTTGTGTAGTATTAGTACAAATTTTTCTTTAAAATTTTGATAGAATTCGAATATAAATTTGCCTGGATGATGAGTTTTTTTTCTTTGATGGATTATTTATAACTAGTTCCATTTCCTTTTCTGAGATTGGATTACTATTTGGTTGTCTGATATCTTTTTTAATTAACTGCTTTTGTGTTCTCAGGTTTATTAGCATATAACTCTGCATAGTAGGCTTTGATCACTCTTTTTATTTATTTGGTTTTGTTGAGATTTCACTTTACACATTTGCCACTTTGTTGAATTGATTTTATTCCCTCTTCTTTTATAATCAAATTGATTAAAGGGTTATCAATTTTGCTAGTCTTTTCAAAGAATCAACCTTTAAAGTGAATGGGTACCCTTCTGGCTAGATCTTTTCCCTAATGCCTCCACACGTCTGTCTCCCTGTGTTGACCTGAGGTCAGGAAATGTTAGGATTCAGTCCTGGACTCTTTGTTACTTCTTTTCTGGAATAGTTTTGGGGAAAAGTGAAGCTACTGTACTGCTTCCTCTTTTTCTGCCATCTTAGCTGTTCTCCTGAGAATTTTTTTTTACCAGTTTCTATCCATGACTCCTGGGTGTATGGGACTGGCCCCTAGTAGATACTGGAGTAGCCTTACCTGATGTTTCTCATTATTTTTTAGTTCTGTCTTCTACTGTTTTCCACTTTTTCTAGGTTTAGGGGAGGGTTGAGTGCCCTGGGCACAGTTTCTGCCCCCCAGAGAGTAGTGAGAATAATTTTTTGTACTTTAGTTCTTCAGTAAGGTTGTAGGAATATATTTGTTTATTTAACTGATAATGTGAGAATAAATTCTTAACAAGATAGTTTGTCAACTTGCAACCAATTCCATTTTGTTTTAGGCCTTCATTTTATGATTGAGGTATTTATATGTTGTTTTTGAGTAATGTATTTATATGTTGTTTTTCAATGATATGATAAGCCCCTATGATCGTGTAAGCAGCATGTATGTGTTCCTAGACAACTGATAAACAAATATAGACCCTCTAACAAGATAGTCACTGAAAAATAATATAAACAGCTTTATCAGTTTTTGAAGCGAACTACCAATAAACTTATGTGGTAAACAACTTAAGCTAATAGTAGAAAAATACACCTCAGACCTTAGCCATCAGCCTCTTCCTAAGTTGAACTAGGGCTGCCAAGTCTGTGTAGGCTCAAGGGCATTGCTGATTGGTTAATGGAGATTTTTGAGACTTGCCAGATGACCACCCTGGGAAATAAATGGTTTCTGGTTGGGCCAAGAGGGTAACTTGGGGAGTCCAGTAAGAAAGAAACCTATGGAAACCTCTAAAGTGTCAGGGTATCAGCCTCTTTTGGGGGGCTAATATTTTCATTCTTTGATTAATAAAGTTTGTTTCAATACCTTGATAATTGTAAATCTAAGTTTTTGTTGTAGTAGTTAATTTACCATATTGGCTATATTGCGTGATGATTTACACAGGAATTTCTTAATCTAGGGGCCTTCCTAGGTTGAGCATTGGATTCCAGGCAGAGCCCAGTCTCCTCCCCACTTTTCATCTTCTCCTCCTCTGTCTGTGGGTAGACAGAATTGAGATCTGTTGTTTATTGCAACAGAATGCTGGGATAAGAGAGAGAACAATTTGTGCCAGCAAAGACTGCAGGGAAATTGCTAGTGGGTCCCAAAGCCTATGCCAATGGGTCCAGTCTGGAGGCTGGTGAATGGTAATGCTAAGTGGGCACTAGGCATTAGAGTTCTTCACTGTTATGGGGCTTTCATATCCTGTGGAAAGAGTAACAGTTACTCTATGTCTGGAGCACAATTCCTCTTTGAGATTATTATTGTTATTGTTGTTGTCGTTGTTGTTGTAGGAGTAAGTGGGGCTGCTTTCTGGGCAATTTCTTCGTTATTAAATTCTTTGAAGACTTTTCCAGTAACTCATGTAAAAAGATTTAAGATTCAGGACTATTTATCTTCGCTTTTCCTTATTCCTTTATCCTAACAATGCTCTGTTTTTACAGTATCACATTCTAAACATGAAACTAGCCACATTTAGATTCTATGGAGGAATCTTCTTCTGTGATTTCAGACCAGCCTTTGGCTCAACCTTCTTCTTGGCCCTGGTTTTGTCCTTCAGCCACTGCAACAGGTTTAATTTAGATTCCTCTGGAAATTACTAATTTTGAATAAGTTTTCAGGTGGTTGTTGAAAATTTTTGCTTCTTCTTTTGTTCTTTTTTCTGTTTTTTTTTTCTTTTTTGTTTCTTCTTTTATTCATGCTTTTGCTTACCATAATGGCTGTTAATGCCTCTTACTCTTATAGATATCTGTCAATTTGCTATTGATTTTGATTCCCCAATAACATTCATGGTTCTGACTGGGTTTGGTTTTCTCTCCATCACCTCTATTATATTACCTCTTTCTTTTTTTATTAATTAAAAAAAAAAGAATAAGCTGTAGAGCCGAAAAGGATCTCTTAGACTATCTAGAGTTCAACCCTTTCATTTTACAGATAAATAAGGCCCTTGGAGGCTAAGTGACTTACCCAAAGTTGAAGAGGTAGTAAGTTTCAGAAGTGAGATATAGCCCAGGTCTTCTGACATGAGTCAGTGCTTTTTCCATTATCTCAATTAGCACTAGGTCTCTCTTTCTTTGTTTACTTGAAATAATTAGATATCCCACTTGTCCTCTTTCTCACACAGACACCTTTACCTTTTCCCTCCCACTTTAAATTGCTATCACAGGATCTTTCCTTAATGCTTTCAAAAAATATAATCAACCCTACGTAACTCCTTTGTTTTACTCAAAGCACTTCCCTTCTGACTCTAGACTCAAGACATATTAAATGCTTCCTCCCTGTCCCTTGGCCAGCTCATTTCATTGTCCCTTTTCCTGGATTTTTAAAAAATTTCCATTCTCCAGTCTATATAAATGTAATTCATGAGTCCCCATCTTCCTTCACCCTGCACACCTCTTTATTTGAATGACCTTTACTTAGGCAATCTGATGTCAAAGGGTTCTTAGTTCTTATCCCATTTATAATAAGTAGACAGCTTTGCCTTCTTTTGGTCCACTACTTTTCTCTATCAAAAATTCTGTATAATCCTGATTTTCTTAAAAAGGAATTCTTAGAAGCTATTATTTCTATTCTAAAAAGTTTTCAGGATTATAGGACCCTAACACTATATGGGATCATATAGTTAAAACAGAAAGGGATCTCATTAGTCAACTAGTCCAACTCCTTTATTTTACAGGTGAAGAAACTGAAGTCCAGTTATTTAAAGTGACTTACCTAAAATCATATAGGTAGCAAAGAGTAGCACCAGAATTAAATATGGGTTTTTAGGTCCTAATTTCAAATCCAACACTTTTAAAAAATATTCCCATATGGAAAGTAGGTTTCCCCTACGCATAAATCCTGTCTGTCTTTCCTACAGACCTAAATGTTTTGCCTATTTAAAAATATTTAAACTTTATTGATATCTTTTGTTTACCTGTCCTTTCCATTTATGGAGATAACCATCAGTTAGCCAGCTGATGCAGTAACCACATATGATGACACTCTTTACCCACAGTTCCTTAGGTCTTGATAAGGAAGGAGGTCTATTCCCTTATTTCTTCTCCTAAGCCAAGCAAAACCTGGTGTTTTAAACAAATCTTAGTTTGATTCTTTAAACCTTTTAAAGTGGTGCATTTAGTTCCTTTGAAAGGGTTTCACAAGAATTCATGTGCATGCAAATATGTAGCAAATAACAAGAAACCAATGGTCTATCTTTCATGAATGATGTTACTTATTCACAATCCAGAGAACCAATTACAAAATAATGCGATGGGGCTGAGGGGAAGGCAATGGGAGGCCCTAACTGAGGTAGGGGCGCTACTCTTACAAACAAATAAAGGAAGAGGTCAGGATTGTCTGTTGCTTATAAATATAATTTATTACCTGTTTAAAAATTCTTTCTTACACTTTGTACATGTCAGGCTGACAGAAATAAATGCAGGCAATTTACAAAGAGAAGGGGTCAACAGAGGGAAGGGTTGGTGGTGGAGGGGGGCAAGAAGGGAGCAAGGAGAACTGGGAGAGAAGAGGCACACCCAGAACTAGTAAACCACATCTCCACTGTACAGCAATACAAAGAATGCAATGCCTAGTGAGCACTTCTCTGTTAGGAATTCTTTAGAAAAGGAATTGCATAGAAGATACAGCAGTAGGGAAATCCACAACAACAAAAGAAATGTTCCATATCCAAAAAGCCAAGGTAAAAACAGGAAGAAAACAACAGCAAAATACAACCAAATGAAAATGAAACCCAAACCCCTGAAGACATATTTCTGCGATTTAACTATGCCATGGGAATGTGAGCTCTAAGACATACTTGTTCATCAGTATGACCTTCAGGAGGCATCTTCTTTGCCATGTCAGTTGTCAAGGGGAGGGTCACCAGTTTACAACTCCATTTAAAACTCAATGCATACATATAATGCTCTGTGGCATCAAACACATACTCAGAGGGGCAGTGGTCCTTGCTCTGTAGTGATGCATGGAGGGTTTACCCAGAAATACTCAGTCTGGGAGAAGAAACAAGAAGAGAATGCAAGTCACATTTCCACTCTGTCTATGTATTCATTTCATTTTCAGGATGAGGGGATGGGAGAATGCATTAGGCTTAATTCCCACAATGCCTTACATGTTGGATGCTAAACAAAATCTTTGTTGGATTGAATGGAATGATCATTAGATGTTCTGTCATGTTAGCTGTAATGAGAATTGAGAAACTCAAATAACTTTTTAAGCCATTCTTGCTCTCTTGCCGTCAGATGCATATTTTTAAGGATTTCCATTGGGAAAGTCACTTCACCTCTCTATTATTCAGTCTCCTCATCTGCAAAATGAGGCTAGGTTAGATCTAAGGCTCCTTCCAGTTCTAATTCTATGACCTTATGATTTAGAAATAGACACTTGTTTTAAATTATGGCTCAGTGGTGTCAATCACATTCAAAACTCAGCTGCAGGTCACAGACATACAAGATTTTAGGATGCTTAACTTGTAAGAGTTCCAAGCAAATGGAAATGTCCTGGGCCAGCCCTGACTCTCTGTTCCTTTTGATCACTGAGGCTTCCTGTCAGCATCATCCGTTCAGATATTACCAATCACTTTTCAGGGCAGATTAGCACCATGTGAGATGGTAATGTTTCATGGGCAGGTACATTTGGGGAATTATTTGCAAGGATATCTGAGCTCACTTGACACAGAGAAAAAGTCCTGAAACACAAATTGATCTAGTTTAGTGGACGCAATATCCTTACTACAAACCAAAAGGTATATATTTTTTTCAAATTAAGGCATTGCTTCTATCCTTGCCTCTAAGAGTCTGATGGGTTTTCTAAAGGATTTTAACCTTGGTAGGCTGCAAATACAAGCAAAGAGCAAAGAAGAGTCAGTTGGTTATCTGGTAAATACAGACTCTAAAGACAGTTAAAATAGAAAATATTTTAGAACACATTGCCTCTACTCCACAGCTCAGAATTTTGTAAATACTGACCATTAATCTATAGCCCTCTCCACTTTAATTGTGTAAACATTGCCTTAAATTAATTTTGGTCACATGATTATATCCTTCTCCCTCAGCATCTAATCCCTCCCCCGCTTCTTATCTTATTAGATTGTTATTCTTTAGCACCAGTGGGAAAATGATATTTTATACTACGGACTATTATTGTATAAGCCTCTCTCCAAAGAGAAACTGTAACCATCTAAGTCAAATACTTTGAGGAATAGTATCCCCAACTATACAGTGATATAGATATTTTGAAGTATTTTACTCTTTGGCCACTGAGTCAGGCTAAAGAAAAAAGTTGCACCTGATTCCAAGAAGAGAATTTTTTTATTAAAGAAATATTTCCTACCTGGAGGTAATTGATAACAAATAGCAAATAAATTCCTTCTTAATGGATTTGTAAAATCCAATTATCATGTACCAGTATCATCTTGGAAACGAAATGGCATTGGAAACCTACATTTTGATCCATCAAGTCAAGATCCTTATAGATCTTGGGTTAATGAAACCCAAGTTCATGGCAGTTGTGGACACAGAGAGATTTAGCTTGTCTGGCTTCCTCTTCCAACTTGAGCTCTCACAGGCCTCTGCGGCTGACCTTTCCAGATTAAGTAATTAACAAATTTAAAACTTGAATTCAACTAGGAGACCATTAAGAAATTGTTCCTAGGAGAAGAGAATTCCATGTTCAAATAAGCTTTACTAGAAGAGCCAAAAGAAGATAGAAATAGCCTTTTTTTTTCAAGTGTGTGTCCATGGGACAGATTCCCTAAAGGGAAAAAATGATTGTTTATTGCTTATTAAAGTATGTGTATGTGTGTTTGGGTGTATAGGAGGGAGGCATTTTTGGACAAATTCCTTCCAAATCAAATTATTGAAGAAATGAAAATATATCAAAGATGTCTCTAAAATAAATCCATAGTGAGGATATCCTCCCAGACAAAACTGACAAGCAATCATCTACCCTCTTAGTTGAATGCCTTTCACTTCTGGGATACCCTTCTGGTTAGAAAAATGCCTGAAAACTTCTAGGCTGCTCAGAACAGTAGCTTAACAAAACCAAAGAAACCAACAACTCGGTAACTGTGTCCAGAAAACAGGGTTTAACAGACTGGATAGATTATGTTTAAAGATTGATTCTCATATTGGCCCATTCATTAGAAGAAATGACATAAAAATTCCAAATAACCTCTACTAAAGTTCAATTCTGATACCTCATTGGGGCACAGGTGCCATCCAGTGTTCTCGAAGACCACAGGGGAACTCAACCTCAGCCCCTGAAAAACTCAAACTCAGTTGCTGAAAAGCTCCACATATTACAGCTATATTATAGTTCTTTTGTGTGGATGGATATCATTTCATCCTATTAGAATGTAAGCTCCGTGAGAACAGTCATCTATCCATTTCTTCTTTTGTATTTTGAACCCTAACCTGAATCAAGGGAATTTTACAAATGCTTTTAGAACTGAGCTTCAGTAATTTGCTGTGGGGCTGGCCCAAGTGGTCCAGGCTGAGTAAGTTTGGTCCCCATTTCCACAGCTGGCTCACAAGATGAAAAATCATTTGAACAGAGCAACTCATGAAATCTAAAGGGATTATAATTGTTACTGCAAGACTATCTTTTCAAAGTTGCAAAATGATATATAAGGAAATGCATTCTTATTACTCAAAAATACCTGGCCCTGAATAACAAATACCAGTTTTAGATTCATGGTGGGATAGAAGGGGTAATTAGATCCACAAATGTGTTTTGGATCCATGGGGGATATAAAATGGGCACTGGTATGAATAGTAAAATCTCCTTGTAAATTATGTATCCTAAGGTTCTAAATACCTCCAAGATCTTTGTGCCAAATTACCATTATATTCCCACCTCCCTAGTATCCCAAAAGTCTTAGTGCAGTCTGAAGGTGTTAGAGCTTTTGGAAAACTCTGCAATTCTTCTACATAATCTTCCACACCCATTGCTTTCACCCAGTATCACTCCTCCAACTACTCAAAGAAATTAGGTACCCCTGACCTCCTTACTTGGGGAGGCTTGAATATATGCTTAAACAAATAAAACTCATCAAAAATACCCTCATTACCTAGGTTTGCCCTCTTAATGAATGCAGCACTTCAGCATGCATCTACAAAAGCTAGATTTCTTTAAAAATGGCATATGAATGAATGCCCCTTAGATATATAAAATACAAGTAAAAAAGGAACTATTGGAAATACATATGAAATAAAATATTTTAAACAAATGGAAACTGAAAAATGTAAATCTAATCAAAGACTGCAAATGCTTTCCATATAGAGTTTTATATATTTCTATATATTAATGTTACTTGCAGCCATTTGAACTATAGTGAGTTGCCTGGTGGATGAATGACCTGAAAAGCAGCAGGGTCACAGTAACATGACATTCTCCTGCTACAGTGTAAGTTCTATGATGAGTAATATGAGCCAATAAAAGGATGGGGTGGGGGGGGGCGGGGGCGCAGGGAGGTAGAGTGCCAGCGTAGGATAATTCTTGTCGTTATTTCAGTGAGATGGTACTTTTATTCACTTCATGAAAAACTCTAGTGGAAAAAAGAACATTTTTCTTCAGTCAATGTATCTATCATAAAAATCTCAATTAATTGGAGTTTTTCACATTTCAAATAGTTAAATGTAGACATTCAAAGGGCAAAAGAACACTCAGGTTAGATTGCTTTTATGCCACTAGATGGCAGCACATGCCAACATTTCAAGAAGAGAACGTCTTGCCCTTTTCCCCATCCAAATAAAAGCTTGCTGCTTTCTGGCTACAATTTCTCAGAAGGCAATGCAAGATCTAGGAACAGAAAGTGGTTGAGGCCATGAATTTTTGCTTTGAGATGCCCTACAGTTCTGAATCTTTCAAAGAGAGATCTAAGGAAAGGACATAATACTCCAATATAATAGGAATCCAGGGTGAAACTCTCCTTCCTTCCTTCCTTTCTTCCCCCTTCCTTCCTTCCTTCCTCCCTCTTTCCTTCTTCCTATTCCTCTCTCCCTCTCTCTCTTTCTCTCTCTCTCTTTCTCACACACACAAATGATACCTGCTGCATCTGTCTATAATCTAATGACAGAAGAAGTGAGAGCTAATGGCAGGATCCTGAAAGAGAAGGGCAATCTTACTTTATGGGAAGGTCTCCTGGTAGAAAATGCTTAGACATGTGTCTTCTCTCATAATGGACTATAAGACCCCGAAAACAGGAACTGAAAGTGGACCCAAAGGATATCTTACATATCTTTTGCAGTAGCCAATCTCTGCTCATACAAGCATGAAGAAACTAACCCTATGTGCAAAATGAAGAATCATGCCAGCCATCTGGATTGCACGCCCCCCCCCCCATTTCCCTGGCATCTTAGGCAAAACTTTTTGTTTCTTTTAAAAGAAATATACAGAGACATGTGTGTTGATTCTCCATTTCAGTTTTCATGTGGAGACAGCATCTAATGCAGGAACTAATTTGACTTAGTTCAAGTGATGGAAAGAGCTGAATTAATCTCATCATTGGGCAATGTAAAAGTTTTCTATTGGAACTGAGTCATAAACATTCAGGGAATGAAAAGTAGGCCTTTCCTCTGAATAACAGAATATATGTCTGGGCTGAATTTCATCTCTTCTCTTCCCTTTCTTGACCTATACTGGCCCCCAAAGAATTTTTGCCACAAGATAAAAGTCTGTCTAAACCTGAAGGCTTCTTTCAGTTCTGATTCTTTTTTTTCTTCTTTTTCAAACATTTCTTATGTAGATAGAAGCATTCCCTACAGAATGGTTAGATTTATTTTCAGTTCCTTGATTTGCAATGCAAAGTTGTTGTTGTTGGTCTGGGGCATGAGACATCAGAGTTAAGATCATACTTCCAATTGTAGTAGCTTTGAGATGTAAGACCAGTGCAAAAACATTAGTGTCCCGAACTGAAGACCTAAACACAACAGAGAACTACAAACCAAAAAGAGGCGGCCAAGATAGGAAGGCAATGTGGTATAGTAAGAAATGTGCTGGTTTGGAGTCTGAAAACCTGCATTAAAATTCTAGCTCAGCCACTTACTTTCTGGGTAACCCTGGGGCAAATCACTTATATCTTCCTTGCACCTAAATTTCAGCATCAGAAAAATGATGGGATCAGACTAGGGCCTTTTTAAACTTCAAATGTATGCTCCTAAATGTGTGGAGATTGTTATAAATTGCAAAAATAGGAGAAAGAACACATGGAATGTAGAGAGGAAAATAGGAAGGTTTAGAACTAGGAGATTCTAAATACAATCTGACCAGCAACCAGGATGCCTGTCCAATGCTGAACCATAGCCATGCTTTGAAGGTAGTAATCCATGCACATGCATGCTTATCATTCAAATATTGGTTTGGTTACTATGGTCTACTGAGTGATTTCTCCCCACCTGCTGGATGAATTGAGTTTCTGTGTTAAAAACAAAAGGCCTGTGATAGCCATGAGAAAATAGAAGAAATGTCAGAATTGAGTTTGCCAGAGCACCACTGTCCTTGTTGGTCTCCATGGATCAACACATTGTAAGTTTACTTCGTTATTATTTTAAACAAAGAAAATATCCCATAGAAATGTCACCAAAATGTCATCAAAATGAGGTTTAAAAGGAAAAAAAATTCAAATCTAAAGTCCATTGAAAAGAAAACTAGTGAAAGAGGTCTAGCATTGGTAAGAAATATGCACACACACACAGACACACACACACACACACACACAAAGTTTTGCAGCTAGTTCAAGAAATTTGAAACTTGCCTTAAAAGACAGCAATGCTATTTCTGTCCAATTCCTTATAGGAGTTAAAATGTATGTCACAATAATAATCAAGCCTGGAAAGCCAATCAAATACAATATATTAAACAGGAATAATTTACTGGGACAAATATCTCTTATATGAGGGGTGTTTGTAAAGTGACAGGGGGGAATTTGTAGGGAAAAGGCTGATGGACTGTGAGGCCCATCCTTTGAATATCAGATGATCACTCCGATTAGTCAAGGGAACAAATTCAGTCTAACACTCATATTCTATAGATGAAGAAACTGTGGTTCAGGAACATTAAGTGATTTGTTCAAGGTCACACAGGTCATCAGAGACAGAGTGAACAGAACTTGTCTCTCCTCCACATCCATGGACCTTGGCTCTCTTTTCTGCCACTTTTGGGGGAGACAGGATGGCATGAGAAGAGCTGGGAGCTCCACAGTTGCTAGCATCTTCCCTGGGCTGTGAATGGCCTCCAAACAGAGCACTTATGGGTCTGAGCAGCACCGGCAGGCTGAAAGATCAGGCGTGACCAGAGGCAAACATTAATTACTATGCTCCAGGGGTTGAAGGATTGGGATAGGTAAAAGGCTTAAAAGGTTTAGTGACTGAGAAGGCTTGAGAAGGTCTCGTCAACACTCATGCCTATTGCCACTGTAGACAAAAACAGAAATATTAAAAGTAAATCCTTGTACTAGAGTAGTTGTAAATACTAATAGATAATAATAATAATAATAATGATGATTATAATAATGATACTTTTTTTAACCACTCCAAATTGCATATCACAAACACACACATTGTGAGGAGGGGCTTTTTTTTTTTTTGTCCTTTGAAATGAGTCACTATCTTCCCTGTGAGCCTACAGCTTATTCCAAAAAGGGATGAGATAGAGCCCGCAGGGAACAAGGAGTCTTAACCATGCCTGCTTTCCGCTCAAGATTATCCACTTTCCAGATACAAATGGTCACGCTTGGGTTCTACAACAAGGCCTTGGAAACAGAACGACAATGGGAGGATTATCCTAGACACCTGATGCACAAGATTTATAACAAAAGTCTGTGGTTTCTCTGTAAATTGCTAATCTGAAAGAGACACAACAAAGCGTCCACAGCTTCAACTTCAAATGGTTTAAACAAAAATAGAAAGAGCCATGAACGGTGTCCTTATCCCTGTCCAAATCTGATGTAAACAATGTTCATAGAAACTGGGTCTGGTAAGAAAGTTTATCCAATATATCTGGATAGCAATAAAAACCGTTTCCTAGGAAACTGTAAAATCCTGTACCATGCAGCGCACAACCCAATTAAGAGGAAAGTTAGGTTGATTTCTCTATTCAAGGTACAACTTTACACATTTTTTTCTCTGAACTCCTGTGATAATGTACAAGTAAAGTGGGAATGAAAATTGGCTGTTTCTGGTGGTTGGTTTTTTTTTTCTCTTTCTCTCACTGAAATCTCCCTGTGAAGCTCCTTGGTCTGGTCTGACTTGTATTTTCTTTCTCAATCGTGGCCTACAGGCCAGCCATCAGACTCCTTATGCATTTTCCTCCTTCCTCTTCAGTTCCGGGCTGGTTTAGTATTGTCCTTCCACTGCCAAAGACACCACTGTTTCATGTCTTCCCATTTCTTCCAATACAGCTGCCAGCATGCTTAGGTTGCCATCTGGGAAGTTCTGGGCTTCCCAGAGATCCAGGATCACTCCAGTAGGACTTGATTTTGTTGCAAAATAATTCAAGTATCTGTAATAGAGAACAAGAAAACATTCTCAATGGTATAATGTACAGGTTGACTGTCCAATTGCATTCCGACCCACATATACTCCCTCACTAACCTTCTAAGCATCTGGACTATATTTGAGAAAGTACAATCAGTCAGCTGTGCCCACTCTCTGTAACTACAGGCAGAACTTAATTAGATCAACACCAGCCAGAAGTAGTGACTTATAAACAGGCTCCATCTCAGTCCTGAGTAAGTCACTTCAGGAATCAAGAATGGTTATGGTCAATACCTTAAAAGAAGATTTTAAGTTTTCTTCCTAGTGTTATACTGGGATTATACTGGCAAATGGAGTAGGGGCAGCCCTTTGAGCATGCATAGATTTTCCCTGCTTGGTTTTATCACACTAGAAATCATCTTGTCATTATACAGTACCAACAACTAGGAAAGCCCTGAAGAAATGGGTAATCTTTGGTGGCTCATCTTGATGCAGGAAAAATAAAAACTGGTTGGGGCGGCTAGGTGGCGTGATAAGTAGAGAGTCAGCCCTGGAGTCAGAAGGACCTGAGTTCAGATCCGACCTCAGACACTTAATACACACACAAACAAAAACCTAGCCGTGTGACCTTGGGCAAGTTACTTAACCCCAATTGCCCTCCAAAAAGCAAAAAAAAAAAAACCAAACAAACAAACAAAAAATAAAATAAAACTGGTCTTTGTGTCAGAAGCCTCAGTCTAACTGGGGGATCATGGGTAAATCTTTCATGTCTCTGCTCCTCAGTCTCCTCATATGAAAAAAATGAGCATACTGCACTAGCACCTCCAACCTCAAAGGGTTAGTATAAAGTTAGAGATCGGGACTCAACCTGGGATTTCACTGGAGGAGGGACATTCCAGTGAAGAGCAACTTCTCTGAAAATCAGAGCTATCCAGAGTTCTGAGAAGCTAAGTGACTTGACCAGGGTCACAAAGCCAGGGCTTGTCAGAGACAGAATCTGAAACAAGGTGTTCCTGGCTTTGAGCCCAATTCTCTATTCGTTGTATAATACTGCTTATATGTCGTGAGACTAATACTTTGTAAATTATAAAATGTCATTGTCAAAATAAGTATTATAATGATGATGAAACATAAGGAATTACCCAACACTACTTTGATTAATGGCTAGAATAGGAAGGGACATTAATCCCCTTACTCCTCATAATGGCTCTAGGCATATTTGCCTAAGGCAAGTAAACACAGGTCTTCTTTCTTCATGTTAATAGAGTACAGTGAATTGAATATAACAAAATACAATATAATCCATGTTTCTCAAGTATATTTTCATACTTTGTACTGGGATAAATATAATGTTTAGAAAACTTATTGCCCTTGATTTAAGAGAGCAGGCTACTAAGGCAGCAAGGCACTGCTGAAGGTAATTGTGTAAAACAATATTATATGATACACCACAAAGAAAATGATATGTGAGATTATTAAATGGGGAAAGATTAGGGAAGGGCAGTCAATCACTTAGTCAATAAAGATTAATTAAGCACCTACTATGCACCAGACACTGTGCTAAGTACTGAGAATTTAAAAAATAAACCCAAAGCAGAAGGTAATACATGACCTCAAGGAACTTGAGGTATAAAGAAAGAGAGAAAAGCAAACAGTTGCAAACAAACTATAGACAAGATAAAGAGGAAATACTTAAAAGAGAAAGAACTGGAATTAATAGGGGATAGGAAAGGCTTCTTTTAGAAAAAGAAATATTAGTTCGGGCTTAAAGGAGGTCAGGGAAGACAAGAGGTGGAGATAAGGAGGGAAAGCGTGCCAGGCATGGGGGATAGCCAGAGAAAATGCCTGGAGCAGCTGAGAGATGGAGGGTCTTCTTCCTAGAATAGCCAAGAGGCCAGTGTCACTGGATTGAAGAGTGTGTGTCCAGGATTAAGGTGTAAGAAGACTGGACAGCTAGAAGGGGGCTAGATTAATAAGGGCTTTGAATATCAAACAGATTTTGTATTTGATTCTGGAGGTGATCAAGAGCCATTGAAGTTTGTTGAGTAGGGTAGTGCCATGGTCAGACCTGTGCTTTAGGAAAATTACTTAAATTGCTGAATGGAGGATGGATTGTGGTGGGGAGAGACCTGAGGCAGGCAGATTCACCAGTAGGCTATTGCAATAGTCCAGGTGTGAAGTAATAAAAGCCTGCATTAGAATGGTGGCAATTGTTGGTCAAAGGAGAGAAGTTGGTATATTTGAGAGATGCTGCAAAGGCAAAATCAATAAGCTTTGGCAACAGATTGGCTACGGGGGGAATGAGATAGTGAAGAGTCAAGGATGATACCTAGTTTGTGAACCTGAGAGACCAAGAAGATGGTGTTGTCTTCAGCAGTAATAGGAAAAACAGGAGGATGTCAACTTGACATCTAGTTTGAGAAGTCTGAAAGGCAGTTGAAGATACAAGACTGGAGGTCAGCAGAGAAGTTAAGGCAGGATAGATATTTGAGACACATTCACATAGAGATGGTAGTCAAATCCATGGGAGATTATGAGGTCATCCAAGTGAAGTAGTATAGAGGGAAAAGAGAAAAAGTCCTGAGATGGAATCCTGAGGGATACCTTTGGTTAGAGGGGCATGATCTGCAAGAGGATTCAGCAAAGGAGACTGAGAAGGAACAGTCTGAGAGGTAGGAGAAGAATCAGGAGAGAATGATGTCCCAAAAAAACTAGAAAGAATAGAGTACCAAGGGGAACAGGTTGATCAATTGTCAAAGACTGAAGAGAGGTCAAGGAAAATAAGAATTGAGAAAAGGCCATTGGATTTTGCAAATATTAGATTGTTGGTGACTTTGGAGATGGTGGTTGCAGTGGAATGATAGGGTCAGAATCTGGGATAAAGAAGGGCACAACATGACACAAAATAGACGCACCCATTACAGAGGGTTATTTTAAGGAGTTCTACTACAGAGGGTAGAAGAGACACAAGACTAGTTAGCAAGGACAGATCAAGTGGGGAAGTGAGGATTTTTTGAGAATATGGGAGACATAGGCATATTTGTAGGAAGTAGAGAAGGAGCCAGGAGACAGGGAAAGATTAAAAATAAGTAAAAGAGTGGGGACGACAGAGGGGTCAGTCTGTTGGAGGAGACAGAACGGAATGAGATTGTTTGTACACATAGAAGAGTTAGTCTCAGGTGAAGGAGGAGATAGTGGCAGAAAGCATGTGAATGATATGATATGAGGAAGAGGAACCTTGTAGTCAATTACCTCAAATTTTACTGTAAAATACAAGGCAAGTTTCTCACCTGAGAGGTTGGGGGTAGGGAATGCCATGGAAGATGTGAGGAGGGATAAGGGTCAGACACAACTGAATGACGGGAGAACAACAATAACAGCAAAGGTCTGGAAGAGCTTCTGTGGAGATTGGATAGTTAGTTTAAGGGAGAATTGCTTTATGGGCGGAAAGGCTCCATTGAGGCTGTACAGTATTTATTTCTAGTTGACTTAATCAGAACAGTTGTGTAATTTTCTCCACTGTCCTTCAACAAAATTTGTATAGGAGTGAAGGCATTGATGATGGGAATGATCCAAGAGCAAGACTTGAGAGGGCACAATCAGTTACATGAGAAGGGGGTTAAGGATCAAAGATGGACATCGTAGAAGTGAACTGGTTCACTGGTTCAAGATAGAGAGAAGAGAGAGGTTAGTGGGAGGGTTGATGGTCTGGGAGAGAACTAAGCCTGAAGGGTTCAGGGATTGAAGATCATGATGTGGGTGAAGGGCAGGTTTTGGTAAAGGGAAGAAGACAGACAGATGAAAAGCCAATAAACAATGTCAGACAAGGGGATTTGGGAATTCTTGAACTTGGAGGTATTATATTTCTAGGTGATTACAAGATAAGTAAAGGGTATGGCCCTCTTTGTGACTGAGTGAGCAGGTTGAGAAACTGAGTGGTTAGTGGTTAGTGGTGAAGGAGTGTACACACACACACACACACACACACACACACACACACACACACACACAGAGGCAACTTTTGATAAAGGAAGGCTTTGAAAAATGAGTAGTGATTCAACAATCAAAGAAGATGGGGGCATGCGGAAGAACTTTTCAGGGAAAAGAAAAAGTGTGAGCCAAAACATATCCTTCGTTGTCTTACTGAAAAGCTGCCTCCTCTCTAGGAGTTGCTGAGCATGAATAAATGGTTATACCTACCTGTCCAGTTTCAGTTTGTGGGCTAGCATCCTCCAGTCATGACCTCGAGTCTGTGGGGCATCAAGGCTGCTGCAGAGCTTCTGCCGAATAGGGAGGGGGATACTGAAAGCATTGGGTCCTGTGATGGTGGTGATGGTACTTGCTGGGTCCAGCAGAGGAAAGTCAATGCCAGTGGGTTCCTGTGTTTCCGTAGAGAAAACAATACAGCATTGTTATTGGGAAAACAAATGGCAATCAATATTTAATCAATGCATTAAATAGCTATACATGTAAAGTTCAACAAAAATAAATGACACAAGAACAGGTTATGAAAAGTTTGGTTGTTCTGAAGGGAGTGATAGAAGATATTAAATTAATTTAATAGTAATCTATATCAATAGAGATACAACTTCCAGGGAGGGAAGGAATAACTTCATGTATTTGTCCTGGTCAGACTACAACTGGAATGTTTTCAGTTATAGGCAAGACATTTTAGTAATAATATTGGTAAACTGGAAAGCCTCCAGAGCATGATGAATGACAATGGAGAGGAGACTAAAGACCAGACTGACTGAAGACCAGCTGAAGGAAGTAGAAAGTTTAGCAGGAATAATAGAAGGTGAGAAGTGAGAACATGATAGCCAGAGTAAGATATCAGAAGGGCTGTTTGTCATGTGGTGGTGGTATTAGGAGCAATGAGTGGAAATTGTAGAATGGCCAATTTAAGCTTAAGGTAAGAAACTATTTTGAATAATTAGAATCAATGTGGGCTTGGAATCATTGGAAATCTTCAAGTAGAAAGTGAATGACCACTTGTGAGGGATATCATAGAAAATTATTATTGATTTGGACTAGATGACCTTGGCCTCTAATTCTGTTTCCCTGTGTAATGTATTTTCCTGAGGAAATAAGTAATGAATGATAGTCACCTACTATTTAGTAAGTGGCTACCATGTTCTAGACCCAGTCACAAGTATTCTCTTTAGTCAGGAATTAGCGTAAGACTTGGGTTCAGATCTCACCACTGACACATACTGACTGACTATGGGTAAATCACTTAAATTCTCAGTGTCCTTCAGTCTAATCTCTAAAACTATAATTTCAGAGAGAAAGTCCTGGCTTGCCTTGGTAGAAAGAGTTTCCTCATATGGGAGCTCCCTATGTCAATGAAATCACAGATCCAATCCCTCTACTTAAATCATCAAAAATACAGTTATTCCTTCCACATCGTGACTTTCCCCATTACAATTTCAATATATCATGGGTTTGTATAAGAAATAAAGTGAGAAATGTGGGAGAGTTTTGAGGAAACCAGAGATAACATGTGAAGGCCAGCAGACAACACAGGGAAAGCTTAGAAACTCATAAATTCATAAAATATATGTATAGTATTGTATAACATCAATATATTTTATCTTTTAATACCATCTCTGGTATGAAGAGAAAGCCAAAAATTTTCTGCAGATCTTCCAGATCATGGGAGTATCATGCCTTTAACCCCTATGACAGGAAGAGATACTTGCATTTGTGCAATAACTTTGCCTAGTCTGTGGATTTATTGGTTCTTATAGAAAATTATTCTAAGATAAAAAGCTCTGGAACAGCTCAAATACTGTTTTCCAAAGTGGTCCTTCAGGAATGAGCAGGAAAAGAGGTAATAGTAACTCTTAAAGAGTCAGATTTCAAGGGGAAGGGCCACAACAGCACCCTGAGAAAGAACAGAGCTGACATTTAACTGCTAGAAGTCGGGTGGGTCTGTTGGAGAATGCCTAATGCAAAGGGAAAACCAGTGGGGAAATGGCAACATAGGTCACCTCTTGTACCCCATCTTGGCTGCTGCTAAATGAAATGCTTGACATTTGCTTTCCCGCCTCTTTCCCTTCCCCCAGGTGCTTCCCCTTGCCTTTCAGAAAGCTTTCCCTCCTCACTTCCACCCCTTAGAATCCCTGGCTTCCTTCCAAGCTCACTTCAGTTGCTACATCCACCTGGGACCTTTTTGGTCCTCCCCTTCCTCTACTTTCTCCCACTTATATTTACTGTGGATTACTCTGGATTTATTTACTTTTGTACAAGTTGTGTTCCCAACACCCCCAGATGCCCTGTAGAATGTAAGTTTCTTGAGAGCAGAGACTTCTTCGTTTTGGTTTTTGTGTCTATCCTGGCCACTTAATTCAGTATCTTACCCTTAGGAGAATTGGGGAGGGGGTACTGGACTTAAGGTTTCTTTAGTATAGCAGATTTTCTGATAAGAAAATCCCATCTACCCAGGCAGGTCATAACCTTCCTTGAAACTTAGAATCTCTAATTGTTACCCAGAATACTGAGAGATTGGGACTTCCCCAGGGTCCCCCAAGCAGTTTGTGTCAAAGGTGAGACTTGACCCCAGGTCTTTTCAGCTCTCTATCTACTAAACCCAGCTGCCTGTAATACTAGGACAACCAGGAGGCATTCAATAATGTTTTCTGAATTGGACTGAATGATAAGGAACCATATAAGAAGGTAGCACATTGGAAGAAAAGAAACACAGAAGGACCTAGAAGGAATTAATTTCCATTTTGACCCTGCTACTGAATATATGTGTAACTTGAGAGTAAGTCATTTCTCTTTCTTCAAACTGAGCTTTTTCATCTGCAATGTTAGTGGTGTGGATTAGATGACCAAAATCCTATACAATTCAAATAATGTTAAAAATAAGCCTGATTTTTTTTCTCTTTGGGGAAGCAGAAAACATAGGATACCACCATCAGAAAAGAATGAATGAGTTGATAAAGATGTCCTCTACCTACAAAGCTAGTTTCTACCAGTGAAACCATACATTGCTCCTTTAAGTAGATTCAGCCCCCAAAAGAGCATCAGTGAAAATTCTGCCTCTCATCTGCAGGAGAAAACAGGAGACGATCTAGTCATTACATCTTATGGATCAAGAAGGCAAAAGCAAATGTTGTCTGGGAACTATTAAAGCAATATAAGAAAATCAATTGAATCGACTTTAAAGTGGATAACTCCTGGGTGTTCTACATTAGTTGCTGGAGGAAAAACAAGAGAGATTCATGTCCAGCAGCAAGAAACCTGGGGCAAAGTTAATGGTGTGTTGCTAAGGCTATTCTGTGAAACTCTTCCTGCCAACACCTTCAGAGCAGACCTGGACCAGCAGCAGCCACCACCAAGGGCATTCTGAGTTATTCCCTGTGGTGGGAATTGAAGGAGCCAGTGGGTCTAGTGTTGATTTTGCAAAACTGAGCTTCATTTGTAAAGCTTTAGCCAACACTCTGTTTTGCTGGTTATAGACTTGTGCTGCGTAGTGGCCACTTTGCTTGCATGGAGGGTAGTTTAGAGCAAAACTAATTTTTGTAATAACATTCAGAGAATTGTTGGTCCTGGTCACAGTACCCAGATCCTTGATCCCAAATCTGGCACATTCTATGTCCAAGGGCCATTTCTTGGTTTTGTTTGTTTTAAAGCTCTGACACAACTGGGATTTTAAGATTTTGATATGTGTCAGAATCCTTACATAGGAGATTAAGAAAATGAGATTAGGGGTGACTAGGTGGCTCAGTAAGTCGAGTGTCGGCCCTGGAGTCAGAAGGACCTGAGTTCGGATCTGGACTCAGACACTTAACGCACACACAAACAAAAACCTAGCCGTGTGACCTTAGGCAAGTTACTTAACCCCAATTGCCCTCCAAAAAGCAAAAAAAAAAAAAATTAGATTAGGAAAATGATACTAATCTATGATTAGTCAATGTTTCATTCCTGAAAGATCTCATTTTACTATTATTCCTCTGATAACTACCTGCAGATTACACCTCCTCTACACTTTAATCAAAAGTCATCAACTGAGAGCCAATATGGTGTTGAACCTCTCTACACTCAGCTAACCTAGTTCTTGAATGGGGGTGGCATTTAGGGTGATCCTAATCTATATCTTACTACTGGACTCAGACAGTTCCAGAGGGGAAAGTTAGGCTGGTAACCTTGCATAGCCCTTCCTCACTTAAATCCAATTCACTTGCAAATCATGCCACCATCTTCCTAATGTCAAGATCCTCTTCAAGAATAAAGGACAAACAACAATAAAAATTTCTTCTCCCTCCCTCTCTCCCTCTCTCTTTCTCTCTCTCTCTCTCTCTCTCTCTCTCTCTCTCTCTCTCTCTCTCTCTCTCTCTCTCTCTGCTTTGGAGGGGGGAAGGCTGGGCAATTGGTGTTAAGTGACTTGCCCAAGATCACGCAGCTAGTAAATGTTAAGTGTCTGAGGCCAGATTTGAACTTAGGTCCTCCTGACTCCAGGGCTGGTACTCTATTCACTGTAACACCTAGCCACCCCTACAATAACAATTTCTTGAATGACAAATATAGGGTTTATTACATAGCTCTTCCTCTAAGCTTTTCTAACCTCTAGAATCTGTTAAAGTTCACTCCATTGTCATAGTCTCTGAGAATCTAAGATCACCACCACACCATAATGAATGAATGAATGAATTCATTAAATAGCATTCATATAGAATGCTAAGGTTTATCCTTATTATATCCCCTATTATTATCCTCATTTTACATATGAGGAAACTGAGACTGGGAGAGGTTAAGTGACTTGCCCAGGATCATACATTTTAGAACTCAGATCTTCCTGATTCCTGGTTCAGTGCTCCACCCATTGTACCACTCATCTACCTCCTCTCGAGCATCTAAACTATGACAAAAGGTCAAGGACTTAGTTGACGAAGTTCCTGAGTAGGAGTGGGAAAAGATCATAGGTCCTTGCGAGTCAAAGGATTCAATTCTTATACTATCTAGTTCTCGTAATATTAGTAACAAGGCAGGGTTCCTGGTCTCAATAATTGATACAGCAATGGTTATCGATAGCACAATGTACTTGAGTTTTATTAATAATGACCATTACTTCTTCCACTTATTTGGAAGGTAAAATTGAGACTATTTAAATCCAGTACTTATTATAATAATTGTTTATGGTTGTGGTTGTACCATCTGTCTTTGGTATTATGCTTTCCCTGGATGAATATATAATTTTACACCCAATAAATATCCAACCAGATGTTATGGGTAATAGCTTTTATTCTCAAGACTCTGCAGAATCAGTAACTTTCTAGGGTCATCTCTCTACTTGCCCTACAGTTATCCAGAAGAATTCACAGTCCTCAATATGGCTGATCACTCTCCAGGCTTTCTGGAAATGATGAAAGCAGACAGAAAAAGGGTTGAAATGGACACAGCACAAAACACAACTATCATTTCATGTCCTCTAATTTTCCTCTGAAGTTTCATGGACAGGTAGATCCGAAAAACAACAGAGGCTGAAAGTGTGAAGGACACCAATATATGGCACTATTCTTATCTTCAAGATCATGAAACTGACTATTGGACTCAAATTTGCCTGGGCACAGTATGGACCCTCCAAAGCTGCTTATTTATAGGGTATTTAGAGTCACCAACTTATACTTTATGTGTCTCCCCTTTTGCCCGAACTAGTTAAGAGTATTTGTATGGAATTTTAATTTTTTTTTATGAAAGTGAAATGATAGATTACCAATGCAGGAGTTATCTCTCAGTCACCTGTTTGTTCTGTCAGATAATTGGCTTTTTAGGGCAAAGGTCAAAATCAAGATAAGATTAGAAGAAATAACAAAAAATAGCAGCCCAGGTATATGGAGCAGAGTTCCATTCATAGCACTGCAGAGTTGTAAAGTCCGAAAGCTCTTTTCAGGACTACTATTCATGGTCACTTAGTGCAACCCTATTTCCTCTACAACTGTGTCTGACAAAATGCCATCTAGCTTGGCTTGAAGATCTCCAAAGGCAAGGCTGTATGGGGGAAGAGCATGGAGCTACCACCTCCAGAAGTGGCCCTTTTGCAGAGTTCAAATCCTTAGGAAATTTGTACTTACATCAATTCTAACTGTGTTTCTTTGTATCTTCACTGTAACTCCTACTTACACTCCTGGTGTCCAAGAGAATGAGTCTAATCTCTCTTCCAGATTACATCCTTTTAAATATATAAAGATAAATAGAAGGTTCCTCCCCACTCCCCTGCACTCCAGTCCTCTCTTCTCCAGGTTCAACATCCTCAGTTCCTTCAGTAACGTGAGGTCTTTCCCTACTCTGGTGGCCCTCTTTTGGATTCTTGCTAGCATATACCAATTGATAAGCCTCCTAAAACATGGTGTCCAGAACTGAGCATGATGCTTCAGATGTGGGAGATTGCATTTGGAAAATTGTGTAGTGATTTCCGTTACCACCCTGCTCTTTGTGAGATAAAGGCCAATCTATTCAACACTGGTAGTCTTCCAATGATATTATATGACTACAAATCATGGAATATAACAGTCTATCAAGAATTAAAATTGTACATGACCCAAAGAGTAATGCACAGATGCATAGCAGATAATACAAATAAGCTACAATGAAAGATTATAGAGTATAATAAGTATAAACAATTTCATCATAATGTGGTATGAACAGAAAAGGAGGCTGGGTAAGTTAACAAATTGATAGTGATATGCCTTCTTTCCTTTACTGCTACTCATTTAATGTGAAGAAATCTATATAAAGGAACCCTATATACTTACAACAGTGAGAGGTTTATGGGCAGATATGGACAAGAGGTGCATAGGGTAAGAAGGAAGGCCTGAATGGATTGCCATCTGTACTGTCAAATGAAGTGCTCAAATTAATGAGATCACATATTCAGGGACGTGGTGGGAATTTTTCTGGAAAATGAAGGTGAGATGTTTTTCTCTAGTGAATACTGTTTTTAATTCTTTCTTTCAGAAAGTGAAATAGCAGAATAAATAGATTTGGTGACATAAGAAAATGCACTGTTTAGTTCATATAGATGGTTTATGCTTTCATAGTTTGGTACAGAACCTAGGTTCTCTGACCATACTTCCCAAATACAGGCAAAAGTTACCTTTTCCCAAATTGGTTATTCCTATGTGATATGGTGGAAAATGTCTTATATATGTATTCAGATTATCTTGGTTAAAAAACCCAACTCTGCTGCTTAGTATATTTATAAATTTGACCAACTCACAGCCCCAGGGACCACAGTTGCATCATTTGCAAAATAAGAGTAATATTGGCTAGATTATCTCTAACTTTCCTTAAAGCAGGTATTTCCATAATGACATTTCACCTCTTTTAGATGTGGGTGAGGTGGGGGCAGGGCTGGTAGTCTTGATGGGGGAATAATTATTGAGACACTAGAGAGCAAAGGGGGCACATGTGGGCATGAAGGCACACTAAATTTCCCTATTTCTCCCTCCTCTGGTCCACCATTCAATTTGGGCATCAAGAATAGAGAGACACAAATACACTGCAGGGGAGGCTAAAGCTTCTGTCTGCCATGTGGCCAGGCGACAGCTGGCTTTGGGAATGGGACTTCTTGGTTTGCCAACTTGAACTGGCATCACCCATCACCTGTGGTGATGGGGAGCAGAGGGAAGGAGAGTTGAGATCCAGGCCTGCAGCAGAGATGCAAGCTGCCAACTAAGATTGTGGAGAACATGACTGCCAAGGGGAATTCCAGAGTTTTGGGGTCTGCCAGCTATCATGGAACATGGAGGAGAAGTAAACTGGGAACAGAGACCAACTTTTCTCTCTGTAGTCTATAGTCTAGCCTATAGGTTTATCCTTTCTCTCCCATAGGTCTATCCAGGGTTAGAGCTCAGGAAACATGCATACACACATACACACACACCACACAAACACACATACATACATACACACATAACACCTTTGTTTCTTCCCTTATTGTCCCCCTCCCCAATCCAAGGGACTGAAGAGGATTTGTAGGAATTGATTGGAAGGAATGTAGGCACTTGGTTTACTTCTTTACCCTTTTTTCTCTCCATAGAATATTTGGTGGATATGTCAGGAAACTTCCTAGATCATTCAATCCACTCATTTTACTTTTGAGGAAAGTTAACCACAGGGAGATTAAATTAAATTAAATAAATTAAAGGGAGACTTGACCAAAGTCACACAGGCAGTAAGTGTCTGGGGTGGGATCTGAACCCAGATTCTCTGACCCCAGGGTCAGGGCTGCTTCTACTGTGCCAGGGGGTTAGGTGAACCATAGAACTGTTCCTATAACTTTTCACCAAATTGGACAATTATTTCATTCACCTCTAGATAAATAACACATTCAGAACTAGTACCCAATGTGCCCAAGGAGCAGAAATAAGAGGGAAGATAGTATAAGAGTCTGTGGACTAAGGATCTTCTTTTAGTTAGTTGAGATATGGCAGTCTTTAGGAAGGTCCACATAAGAACATAGAAAAAGAGAAGGCTGGATAAACTCAGCTGAAACCAGTTGGCTAGTGTCCACTTAGTGGATAAATAACACATTATACTCCCTTGCTGGTTCATTAACTAACTCATTAATTGAGTGACAACCTGTTTGCTGTAGGTTTATGGAAATCAAGTTGATTATGCCTATGTGACAAAAAGAATTGGCTGGGTCAACCACTAAGTCCACACACAGCCACACCACTGTTCTGCTAAGATGAACATAAATCAAACTTTTTGGCACAATGGTGAAACCCAGGGCTTCCCAACTTTACATGCATAAAAGAAGTTAGTTATGCTTTTATTAACAAAAGTCTTGCCTCCTAGTAAAGGTATCTTAGGCAATATGAAACATGGTAGTAGGGGTGGTAGCAGGGGAGAGCTGGCTCCAGCATGGTTTCACTGGCCTACTCTAGGGATGTTGATTTACCTTTCTGAGTTTCAGTTCTCCCTCCCTCACAGGTTGGTGGTAAAGAAAAGGGCTTTTAAATCTTAAAACACCATAGAAATGCAAATAAATACAATAATAATTTTTAAATTTTCTATGAAATCATGTTATGCCTAAGGTTGGCTCTGGCTCTTAAACCTGTTGTAAGTAATTTCTGGAGTTCCTGGGGGCCTGGGTCAGAAGAGATGGGCAGAATCCTTCTCTTTCTTTCCCTTGGCCCTAGCTTCTTAGCTCTCCTCTCTCCTCTCCTCTCTTTCTCCATTCTCACTGAACCTTTTTTCTAATTCCTTTTCTAGGCTTTTTCTCAACACAGCGATCATGTCATTCTCCTTTAGGGTAGAATGATCATACTGTTTAACAGCTATAGTTTCTACTGTCTCAAGTCCTCCAATGAATGAGAGACCAGGGTCAGAGATAAGCTAAAGTATATGTGCCAAGAAGATGAAGGGGTGAGAAACATGGATGAGGGCTTTTAGTTCATGGGAAGAGCATACAAATCCTTGGCCTGTGGAATAGACCTTCCAGCTGTATGGTAGTAAGGTCCTGAGGCAGTGTGATTCAGTAGAAAGAGCCCTAATCTAAAGTCTAAGACTTTTGGCACAAATCCCAACATGGCCACTTGTTCCATGTATTTGGGCTTGGGCAAATCATTGCCCCCATCTGAACCTCATTGGTAATTGACCTAGATGACCCCTCAGGCTCTTTCTAGTTCTGGATATACGATCCTTTGGAAATTTGTAATGTGGGATGGACATGTAAGTAATTAAGTTTTATCAGGAAAAACTGGGGATAATGATACTGAACTAATAAAATCGAAACAGAAAAATCAAAACATCGGTTTGACTGTATAAAATGTTAATTGCATTCCTTTTTGTGAGTGACCTACCAAATGGTCTAATTACCTTGCAGCAAAACAGTGACAATTGTCATCAAATGGGTATCAAATTATGAGTGTTGTGAGTTATATTTGATTATATTATGTGCGTTCAGTCTCCATAGTTCATTGTCCATGTGATATAATTGTCTGCTCACTACAGGATGGTCCTGACTCAGCTCTATAAACTAGTTAATAGCAAATGGGCAGTTGTGGAGCGGGATTTTATTTTATGGACTTTCAAATTCATTGTTATCCTCTGGTGCACAGAATGGGCTCCACAGGAGAACAGCATGATGGGCTTCTTTCCTGACTCCAGCTTTAGTCACAAAAGATGCCCATTTTCTATTTCTATTGCCTCCCTGATTTTTTTCTATTGACATGATTAAAGAAGACACATGGAGGCAACAGGTGACAGTGCCTGCCTGCTCTGGGCATTCTAGGGCACTTCCTATAGACAGCATAGCTTAACCATCAAAGCAGCTGCTGTTCTGTTTGCAGAGGCCAGATTTTGTTGCTGAGGATGGAGAGGCATGGCTTTTCTACCAAAAGGTCAGAAGGAGATGCCAGAGCAGTCCCCATTTCATGTTGAGATGCTATGGGGGACAGATCTCTGACCCATGTCTACTGATCGTGGTCAGAGAACAATATTGTTCAAAGGATGATAGGTCTAAAATTGGAAGGAATTTTGTTCAACCCTCTCCTTTTACAGGTGAATAAATTGTGGCCTTTTACAGATAAATAAACATGTAGCCAAGGGATTTGCTCACAGTCATTACTGAGGGACCTCCTTTTCACAACTCATTTTGATTAGACTGGGCCAAGTGTATTGTCCCAAGATTAGAATCACTTATTTTTTTTTTTTTTTGGTAAAGGATCTCAGGATTCACTTTTAAAAATGGGCTAGATGAAGGGGCGGCTAGGTGGCGCAGTGAATAGAGCGCCGGCCCTGGAATCAGAAGGACCTGAGTTCGGAGCCGGCCTCCGACACTTAATCCGCACAAACAAAAACCTAGCCATGTAACCTTGGGCAAGTTACTTAACCCCAATTGCCCTAAAGGGGCGACTAGGTTGCGCAGTGAGTAAGAGCGTCGGAGTTTGGATGACCCGAGATCAGATCCGGCCTCAGAAAATGAGCACCCACGCATAAATAATGACTAGCCGTGTAACCTTGAGCAAGTTACTTAACCCCAATTGCTTTAAAAAAAAAAAATGGGCTAGATGGGGACAGCTAGGTGGTGCAGTGAGTAAGAGTGCTGGCCCCGGAGTTGGGAGGACTCAGGATCTGTTCGGCCTCAGTACTTAACACCCACACAAACACACAAAAATAACTGGCCATGTAACCTTGAGCAAGTTACTTAACCACAACTGCTTTAAAAAAAATGGGCTAGGTGATTGCTAAGATACCTCTACTTGCATATGAACTATAGTAAAGACAGCACTATCCTGGAAATCTTGGCTTTAGAATTTTGTGTTCATTCCACCTGCCAAGTATTTGTGTGATGCTGAACAAGAGTCCTATTTAGAAGAAAAAAGGGTGAGCAGTTACCCTCTGTTTGCTTGGTGTTTATAGCATGCGTAAGCTTTAAACACATTCTTAGAAGCTCCCATGAGCATTATGACTTTGGAAATCCTAAAAGTGAGTTGTTTATCAGGATTTGACATCATAACTACATCATCTACTCTTCTATAAATCCCCAGATTGCATTCAAATAACTCATACAATGGCTAGATTCAAGCCACTGACCCAGAAGCAAAAAGCAGTGCCCCATATAATCCCCCTGAGCCATCCAGAGCTTGGCTTTTTTCCCCCTTCCTTTAAATTTGTTTGTCCACTTTCCTTGGATAAAATGTCACTTGCATTTCTGAACAGCTGCTGTATATGAAGGGAAGTCTCTGTGTCATGTTTGCAAAAGAAATAGTGGTCTTTATACACTAAAGCAAGAAAGATGATTCTTAAGTTATGACTCTGCTAGTCAAAGCTGCCTTTTCTCTGTGAAGAGGTGGCAGAGAGGCTGATGAGGGGGAGGGCTGAAGGCCTTTCATTTGTTGCTGCATCTGATCCACCTTTTCATCTGGCAGCAAATGAGCACCCCTAACAGAAAGCTTGCATCAAAAGGATGACCCTCCTCCCCCTCCGAAATTATGCAGCTTTTGTTGTCGTTGGAGCTGGGTGGTTATTGAACTTTGCAGACCTGCTGGGCCCAAAGAGTGAAAACACCATCCAAAGTCAGCGGGGTGGTACTGTGCGCCTCAGAGATATGGCTTGTGCAATGGAAGGCCCCGGCGGTTGCTATGGCATTATGACACCAAGATCATTCCTTATGAATGTCACTAGGGGCTGTGACTAAAGTGGTTTATGAGTCAAACGGCTCATGGAACTCCACAAGGAAAAGATGACTGTACCTCAATGGGATATGGGAAAGGGATTGAAGGAGATAAGTCTCTAAATGTTGGATAGAGGGGAAGACAGAATGAGCAAACTGATGTGTCATTTGTCACTGTGTGTAGGGCAGAGAAACCTAGGTTGTCTCTTCACTTGGCTGTGTAGTGCTCCTGAAATTGTCTCATGTGGCAATCACAGGCTCAGCTAGTGGTGTAGAGATGAGGTCTCTAAAACCCCAAAAGTTTTAAGTGCAGAATCTACTGCTGTTCACTTTTGTTTCTCTAAAGATTACAACATTTTGGACTATGGTTTTAGGAATTGAGTTAAAACGAGGCAATTCTCTCCTCATTTTCTTCCTTCTCATAAAGGAAGCTTTGTTGGGTATGGGGAAATAGTTATTTATTCAAGGTAGATCAACAAAATGCCAAGCAAAGTGTGGGAAGATGTCAGTAAAGAAAAACTGAGATGATGCACACAAGAAAAAACATGCATAGATTTTATATCTATCATTGGAGCACCCCATCCCCAGTGGAGAAGAGAGACAAGCACCTGCTGTCCATTTATGGACATGTGAGCAGGAGTAAGAAGAATCCACAATGAAGCCTGTATTTTCCTTCACTTTTAAGGAGGGAGAGGAGTATGAAAGAGTAAGGGAGAAGCTCACAGAGCTCTTTCTACTCAACACTAAGGGGGAAAATGTGGAAAAGCCAGTGAGGAGAAAAAGATGGTAATTATGGGGAGTGTCGGCATAGCAAGTTATATTTCATATATACACATATACACACACACCGTGTGTGTATGTGTGTGTGTGTGTGTGTGTGTGTGTGTGTGTGTGTAGAATATTCTTACAGGTGTTTCTCACTTGTAGGCTTCTATCATAGGATTTCTTTAAATAATTTAACTTCCCTATTGTATTTAAAATATGTATCTATTTGCAGAGATTTGACATATCTACCTTTTAAGGAACACATATATTGCATCAGCTGAGGCAGAGAGATGGTCCCTTCTCCCCAGCCTGCCTCTTTCTCTCCTGTGGACTATAGTGAGAGGTGGCGATTTCCCTGTTTACCTCTGACACTGTACAGGAGAGCTGGAAGATCTGGCCTTCTCCCTCTACCTGCCGCACGCAGAGCTTACAAACTAACTCCACTGTGGTCAGGCTGAATCTTTCCAAGGTGAAGGTACAATGGAGATTTCTTTGACAACCGCTCCAGATATGATAAAAAGGAATTTCCTATAGGACAAACAAATGAGATGAAATGAAATGAAAGTTCCCAGAAGCTAAAAAAGGAAATTGTTTCAAAAAATCCATCAAGAAATAACTTAATAATGATAAAGCAACTCACATTTTTATAGAACTAGAAGACATTGCTTGTTAAAAGACATTTTGATATGATGGGGAGGAGGAAGTAAGCTTGAAGGGGGGCGGGGGCAGATAGAGACAAGATGTGTGTTTATTTCCTCATTTAGCTCCTGAAGAAGGAAGCTTCTTCTGCCAATGCAGGTCAACACCTTCTCCATATGTTGTAGTATTGCTTATACTCATATAGCCGGGATGTGTCAGAGAAAGGAATTGCAACATTTCCTGGCTTTGAGACTAGCTCTCTGTCATTCATATCTGTATATATGCACACACACACATCTATATACACACACACACATATATATATATATATATACACACACATACATATATTTTCAGTATTCTTTCATACATATATATATATATATATCTTCATCTCTCATATGATAAGTGCTTAATAAAAACTCACTATGACCTTACATCAAAAGGTACCACTAATAATATTGTTGACAAGGCCCCAGAACAGGACTTTTCCTAAAAAAATAAGTAGGCCTTAATAAAAAAAAAAAAACCCACAACATTTAAGTTGCAATTAGGAAAATACCTTGTCATTTCCTAGGAAGTGACATGTTGGACTGATTTAAAGAATTGTACTATCTTTAAGACTAAAATCACAGACCTGATCTCCATGGATAGAGAGAATTTCCTTTTCAGAAGTTCCCTACACTGATGAAATTGTAGATCTAGCCCAGTGTTTCTTATTCAATGAAATAGGACATTGGCCTAAGTCTAAGGGAGGGACATGTTGGATTTCATTGTGCTGGATGTTGGGTAAGATGTCTCAGGAGAGCTGAGATGACAGGAAAAAGGATGGTAGTTCAATGAGAAAGATTTTTTACAAAGAACATGGTGATATTTAGGCAGATTAAACAGGAAAAATGCAGCATATGAAAGCTTTCTCCCATTCTATTTGTCATTTTTTTAAGTATGCAAATAAGCCAGAAATCTTCAGGTGACTAACTACTGGTGATTTTTTTATATATACATATATGTATGTATATATGCATGTTTATATACATGTATGTTTGTATATATGTTTTATAGACATACATGTGTGTATACATAAATGTATAATACATATAGATCTTATTAGATATGTACTTATACACACACACATATATACACACAGATAGATAGATAGATAGATAGATAGATAGATAGATAGATAGATAGATAGATACACACACAATGCACACACACATTTAGATAGATAGACATATATAGGCAGGAATGTAGAAGGAAATAATTCCCTTCATCTCCTTAGAGTGAAATTTTTACATTGGCTGATATTAATAAGCAAATCCTAGGTCTTTGGCTTGCATACACATACAATGCACATGGCATCTCATTGAATTTTCTGTAGCTGTGGGATATTTAGGTCTAACTGATTCAGTATGAAGGGAATTCCTCTGAGAACCCACAGGATGAATGGTATAAAGTTGGGGTCCAGCAGTCTAAAACCTATTATTTTATTGACTTTAACCCATAGTGGTTGTAAAAAAAAAAAAAACACCCTCAATTTTAGTTTCTATACCGAGGTTCCTTCTCAACTTTCAAGGTGAAATAACAGAACTAGAAATACTGAAGTCTAATTTGGATCATATGGAGAGACCACTCTTGCTTTAAATTGATCCAATTTAGGGGCAGCTAGGTGGCACAGTGAATAGAACACTGGCCCTGGAATCAGGAGGACCTGGGTTCAGATCCGGCCTCAGGCACTTATCACAAAAAAATAGCTGTGTGACCTTGGGCAAGTCACTTAACCCCAACTGTCCTCCAAAAGAAAAGCAAAAAAATAAAAGAAATCTATCCAATTTAAAGATAAGCACTACTTCTTCCCTCCTCATCCTTACCCCACTCTCAATAAATGCATTTGGAGACTGTATTTGTTGACCCACTACAATTATTTCTGGGGAAAATTATTAGGAAGATGGATTCCTTCTCTTCTTAAAAACATAGAAAATTATTAATTTTTGACCATTTTAAGCTTGAATTTGAAAATCCCAGCTAGCCTCCAAAACTCTCAGAGATGTGCTCTCCCTAGAGATTAATTTGGAATGGGGTGTGGGGAGGAGGGAGCAGGGATACAGTTCTAGGTCCCTTGCTCTGATTTATGTTTGCACTTTTTCACACCTTCAAGTCCTGACACCTTCACTTTTGCTTGGGACTCTCACCTGGTACTTAGCAATCAGTTTACTCTTCCAGAGGGAATGGGCTATGTCATGAATGGACAAACGCAGGTTATGGGTGCTGCCTTTAAAATGGAGAGTCTTGGGTTCTTCCAGGAGCTGCCCTCCCATCTGTCTCTCTAGTTGCAGAACCTCCTAAAAAGAAACAAAGATGAGAAAAAAAGTCAGCATCATGTCAACTCTCATCCAAGTGGATTCCCTAATGCTACCAATCTGGAATCAAATAGAATTGAGGTTACCATCATGAGCAGATAGCTGGAGAGAAGCTTTGAGATTGGATTGTATTTCCATCTCTTCAGGAGTCCTTAACTTCTATCACTGCTACAGAAGAAGAATGCAAGAACAGTGGACTCCATCAAGGTCACCTGAAGTTACGGAGTTTAATTGAATACAGCAAAGTCTCCAGCATTTAGGCCCTCTCTGACCAGAGCTCTCCCCCAGCCAATAGATTCTTCACACTCCATGTCCCTTCCAGCTACATAATTCTTTATTTTTTTTTTTAGAAAAAAAGCCAAAAAAATGAACAACCCATACCAGGGATTTAAACAAAAGCTCAATAATAACTACTGTTACTTAATTTAAGTAAGTTTAAGTAAATTTAAGAGTATATCCTAAGGAAAGTACATATTCAATCTAATTCCTAATTGTGTGTGTGTGTGTGTGATGTGTGTGTGTATGTGTGTGTGTGTGTGTATAGGAAGACTAAGGTTTTTCACTGGCCAAAGGGGAAAACCGAAAAAAGCAAATTTGCTATTATATTTTGGCCAATAAAAACTCCCTCTCCATATGTTTGGAGAAAATTCAGTAAGTTGTACAGGAAATTGAAGTTTATAATGATGATATTGAGGTACTTCAATATTAACAATCATCAAAGACTGATTATCTGACTTGTGATTAGTCTACTTACTAAGACAAGAATACCTGACACACTATAGAAAGGTTTTAGGCATTCATTCATTGATTTATTCAGATCAATATATAAAACATTATGCTACGAATTGAAGATGTAATAATAAACAAGACATGGTCCATTCTCTTAAAGTGAAAGGAAAAGTGGGTTTTGAGTTAGTACTTAGTTAATAAGGAAAGTAAATTTAAAAGAAAATGCCTAGCATTGAACTTTTCGGTTATGCAAACAACTGAAACAACATTGGGGCACACGCTGTATATACTAGGGTCACTCAAACTTATTGGAAGAGATTAATGAGACATTTTCAGGAGAATAAGTGGCAGTAGAGCTAAAGCTGTGGTAAGTCTGGGATCAATATGGTGAACCTCTGAGAGTAGGCTGGAAGGGGCTACACTAAGCTACTGAAAAAGGGGCAAAACAATTCAGGACAGAAATAGCAGGTCAAAGTTCTTGTGCTGATCAGCAGTGGGATTGGCCTACGAGTGGCTTCTGTACATCCAGTTGGGCAAGATGTCGATAAGGAGGAAGGAAGGAAGGAAAGAAGGAAGGAAGGAAGGAAGGAAAGGAGAGAGGAAGGGTAGAATGAAGGAAAGAAGGAAAAAAGGAAGGAAAGAAAGGAGGGAAGGAAGAAAAACAAGAAGAAAATGATGGAGGGAAATAGGAAGAAAGAAAAAAGGAAGGAAAGGAGGAAAAGAAGGAGGGGAGAAAGAGAAGGAAGGAAAGAAGGAGAGAAGGGTAGAATGGAGGAAAGAAGGGAAAAGGAAGAAAAAGGAGGGAGGGAGGGAAGAAAGTGAAGGAGGAAGCAAAGAAGGAAGGAGAGGAAGGGAAGATGAAAGGAAAAGAGAAAAGCAGGGAGGTTACATAAGTAGTAATTGTCACAAGAATGGCTTGTGATTGCTAATTGGATGTTCTTTTCTCTATATTACTATACCATGGTGTGATGTGTCTCCTTTAGCCTTTCTTTGCTTTTGCACTTAGGAAATAAGATACAGGGAACTGGGGGATAAAAAGTATTTGCAAGCTACTGATGCTCACACTAAACAGATAATGTGCTTTCAGTCTCAAGGGAGGATTTCTGCAAGGTGCAATCAGCTCAACATGACATACCAATTGTGGCGTCTAAACAAGGCTAGAATGTAAGCAATGCTCCGATTCAGAAGTATATCAGCCTTAATATTTGTTTAATGAACTTCAATCCATAAGGGCTTAGTGCAGTAAAGACTCAGCCAGCAAGTTTAATTGATTAGGCATACCAGGGCTTCATTTCAAGCTGCCTTATAAATGATGAAAAGCAAGAAACAATCATTTGGTTCAACCAGTCTTCTGACTAAAATCTATTACTAAGAAAATAAAAATCCAATACTGGGTAGGAAATAAGGGGATGAAAAAGGAGAACTCTTTTCATTCATGTCTAATGGTAAATGAGAGATGGAAATCCCCTATTTCACAGGGAATGTAAATTCCCTGTTGCACAGAGGTGCAGGCAATATTTACCTTTAATTATTGGCCACTGCTCAGTGATGCTATGACCTGTGGTACCCCATGAAGCTCCCACACCAGTCCTCCCCTAGACACACAGGCATGAAAGCCCCTCTGTATTGAAACATATTGCATAGCTTATGATGCTCATGCCTTAGCTTCACACACTCTACGGATCCTCTGCAAACCAGATGAGTAAGAACATCCTGCAGTCACAAATACCGATGTAATTCTCACCCACCCAGAGAACCCGGAGCCACACATTTCATCCTGACAGAGGAGGGAGGAAAAGAAAAGCCAGAAATAATTGAAGTTGCTTTTGCTTCAGCAATGATGTATAATAAGCATATGTTGATCATGTGCATTGTCTAGTTAGCATACAAGAGAAAGCTGATGTTCCCAATGAACCTGGCACCTGACAAATTCAAAAGCTAAAACGATGTTTGTTTATAAGCCATTAGAAGAAAAGAAACATAATTAGAAATCTTTTAGATTATGGCTGTGCCAATCAATCAGTTCTAGCTTCTTTCCAGTATGGCCTAATTACCCCATCAAGATGTCTAAAGAGCAATCGATAGTAATTATCTGATTACTATAGATCTTCATTATGTCCAAATTATCTCCCTAGGATGTCTAAAAGAAGATGTGTTGTATTCTATGAGGTAATTGGATCCAACGATATATCAAATCTGCATATTCTACAAACTGCAAAGATCACTAAGAGCCATGTAGTTTGTAAAGAGATGTTGGACTCATCCTAAATTTTCTTGATATGAAAGGCCACCCCAAAAACCTAAGCAACCATAGCTTAGAATTTCAGAATCACAGACTTGAAAACTAAAAGGAACTTCAGTTACCAACTGATCTAAACCATACATGAAAGCAATCCCTGTGCTTGACAAATGGTCATTCACCCTCTGCTTGATCACCACTAAGGAGGGGAAACCTATCACTTTGTTAAGCAATCCATTGATTCTTGGGTAGCTCTAAAGCTACCAGTGGCACCTGGGGGTCACCAGTGGATAGAATGCTGGGCCTGGAGTCAGGAAGATTCATCTTCCTGAGTTCAAATCTGGCCTCAGACACTTACTAGCTGGTGACCCTGGGCAAGTCATTTGAACCTGTTTGCCTCAGTTTCCTCATGTGTCAAATGAGTTGGAGGAGGAAATGGCAAACCACTCCTGTATCTTTGCCAAGAAAACTCCAAAAGGGGCCACGAAGAGTCAGACATGACTGAACAACAACAAGGGTTACTAAGTTTTGTTTTGTTTTTCCCTGACATTGAGCCTGAATTTACCTCTTTAGAACTTCCATGGGTTGTTTCTGGTTCTGCCTACAGGTAACAAATAGAACAAACTTAGTCCCTCCTCTATATGCCCGCTCTCCAACTAGCTAGAGACAACTATTCCCTGAGTCTTCTTTTCTCCATGCTAATAATGTCCATTC
The DNA here is from genome assembly GCA_011680675.1 of Gymnobelideus leadbeateri. Taxonomy (NCBI): domain Eukaryota; kingdom Metazoa; phylum Chordata; class Mammalia; order Diprotodontia; family Petauridae; genus Gymnobelideus; species Gymnobelideus leadbeateri. The sequence continues at coordinate 284,464 of WOXC01009390.1, forward strand.
CCTTTAACCAATCCTTCTATGTCATGGCCTCAAGATTCTTCCCCATCCCATTTGTCCTCCTCTGGACACCCTCCAGCTTTACACAATGTAGGACTTAATGAATGCGAACCTGAGATAAAGACAGGGTTAAGGATAGTGACTGAGCCTGTGAATTCTTTGGTGGAGGAAACTCCCTCTATCAGTTCAGATCAGCACTTTTCTATAATTATTCTGTCTGGGAGCTCTTCTCTTCTCTCTCTAAACTACTTTACTTGATGAAATACATGTGTCATCAGCACCTATGGATTTAATGACCATCTCTATGCTGATGATTCCCCAATCTGCCTGTCCTACCCTAATCTCTCTGCTGACACCTTCTATCTTGCACCTCCAAGTGCCTTTCAAACATCTCAAATCGAATGTCTAGTAGACATCTTAAACTCAGGATGTCCAAAATGGAGCTCATTATCTTTCCCCCTAATGCCCCACTCCCAGGTTCCACAGATGACTTTAGGGGACAGCATCATCTTCCCAGTCCCTCAGGCTTGCAACGGAGGAGTCATATTCGTTTCCTATCTATCTCTTGCATCCTATATTCAAGCTGTTGCCAAGGGCTGATTTCACCATTGCAACATCTCTCAAATACACTCCTGTATCTTCTCTGATCCTACCCACAGTCCAGTATACAATCTCATCACCACATGCCTGGATTGTTGCAATAGCCTGGTGGCAGATTTGCCTACTTCAAGTATTTTTTTATCCCTACTCCAGTCCATACTCCATTCAGTCACTAAAGTGATTTTCCTAACACACAGGTTTGATCATGTCACTCCCCTAATCAATAAAGTCCTATGGCTCCTTATTGCCTCCAGGATCAAATACAAAATGTTCTGTTTGGCATTTAAATGCCTTCATAACCCACCCCACCCCCCAGTCCTCTTACATCTGATTCCCCAGCACGTACTCTTTGTTCCAGTAACACTGGCCACCTGCCTCTTCCATGAACAAGAAATGCCATCTCTCAGTTCTGGACATTGTCTTTGGCTGTCTCACATGTCTGGAATGCTCTCCCTCCTCTGATCTGCCTGCTGACTTCCATGGTTTCCTTTAAGTCCCAGCTAAAATCCCTTCTCCCTAACCCTTCTTAATTCTAGTACTTTTGATCCATTAATTATTTCTTGTTTATCCTATACATTGCTTGCTTTGTATATATTTGTATATATTCTCTCCCCTATTAGATTATAAGCTCCTTGAAGGCAGGGACTGTCTTTTGCCTCTTTCTGTATCCCTAGCACCTGGCACAATGCCTGGCACTTGGTAGGCACTCAAAACATGTTTATTGATAGGTTAATTCCCAAGAGCAGTGAGAGGTTAATGACTTGTGTAGAATCAACCAGCCAGTATGTATCAGAGACAGAACTGGAACATGGGTCTTCCTTGTTGTGAGGCTGGATCACATGCCATTACATTGCCACGCATTTTTGCATGAGTTTTAAATCAATGAATCAGCAGGTTTTTGTTCAGTATTTGTTGTGTATGAAGCACCAGGTCTGGAGTTGGGTATACAAATGCAAGTAGAACAATCTTGGCTGTGCTGGAGAGTATGTACTATGGGAGGAGAAGAGGTTATAATGTGTTCATAGATCATCAGAGAAAGGATGTGTACAAAGTAAATATAACTATTTTGGAGTGGGAACAAACTATTAGGGGAATGAGCTGAGGTCTGTTGAAGGAGCTGGCCCTCGAGGTGAGCTTGGAAAGGAGCTGAGTCCCAAGGGATGAGGAGGAGAGCATCCCAGGCATGGAGAAGAGGTTTGGCAAAAGTATAAATGTAGGACATGGGGCCGTATGTATAAGAAGAGCCAATCGGTCAGTTTAGATGAAACATAGCTTACATAAGAGGGAACAATATGCTTTTGAGTGTTAAGCCAATAGTTTGTATCATTGTAAAGGAAATGAGTAGACATTGGAGCTTCCTGAGCTGAGAAGTGACGGGGTCTGACTTATGCTTTAGGAAAGTTCATTTGGCCATCATATGGAAGGGTTTGAGGGGGAGAAACTGAACACAAGGAAATCAACTGAGATGTTTCTCCAGGGGCGATGAACAAGATAACTGTAGTGTGGATGGAGAGAAGGGATGGCTGTGAGAGATGTTAAGAAGACAGAACTGAGAAGACTTGAAAAGTGATTGGATTGGGGGGAGTCATGGGTATAGCAAGAAGAATCAAGGGTGATCCCAAGATTGCAAATCCAGGTGACTGCAGGTGCTCTTAGCAGAAACAGGAAAATTGTTGGAGTGGGGGTGAATTTAGGCAGAAAGGTGATGCTTTCTGATTTGAACATGTTGACATGTTGAGTCTGAGCTATCTGTGATATACTCAGGTGGAGATATACAGCAAACAGGATTGTGGTACTGGAGATCAGAAGCCTAATCTTCCCTCTTCAATTAAATAATTAGTTAGTTTTAGCAGGAATAAAAGAAGCACAACTACACAATAGAGCTCATTATATCACATCAGAAGACCTTGGTTTGGATGTCTGTCACCTAATAACCTGTGTGACCTTAGGAAGTCACTTAACTATTTGGGGCCTCATTCTCCTCCTTGATAAAATGAAGGGTTAAATTATGAGACTTTTAAGGTCCCTTCTGGCTCTAAATATATAATCCCATGGAAGAAGGGAAGAGGGAGAAATAGTAATTCCCTTGAAATCATTTTTGTCTTTTTTATTTTATGTTAAAATAGTTTATATGACAAATGCATAAAGACATAGAAAACAATATTGACATGGAAAGTGGAATGTAACCAAATCATGCTTTCAGAAAGAAACATAGCTTTCTTTTTAATGAGGTTATCTTTACTACGTCTAAAATTACTCTCCCCTTAGGATCTGCTTAGCTTTCTGATGGACATTTCAAATAGCTTGTCTGATTTCAAGATTGAACCTTCCTCTTTTGCAGGAGGTAGGGGGTTTATTTCTTTTTTTTATAGTATTGTCCCCACCTCTCCAACTCTGCCCATGCACATATTTTTCTCTCAAGAGCTTGTTATCTTGGACAATACAATGAGGTCTCTAACCTCTCTCTCCCTTGACAACAAAGATATGCAAGATCAGAAAAAACCAATAGTGAATGGTGCAAAGAGCAGACTATTTGCCGCCAGGACCTCTATGTTGGACAGAGATCAGTACAAGCCTCTGAGATCTGTTTCATTCATAGCAGGTGATGGATGCCTCCTGAGTGAGCCACCAAAGCTAATACTGAATGAGTGTATATTGACTTGAGGAGAAATAGCAGACTGTTCAACCTTACAGATAGAAAGAAGAAATTCAGCTGCTGGAAAAAAGCTGCTTTTACAGTAACCAGCTCTTCTGAGAGATAGTGGAAGTCACAACCTATGTTGTTTAAAGCATTAACAAATTTGGACACTTTTCAAGGGATATCATATCAAGGGATATGTTATAATCTGTAAGCATAACTGCCTTTTAGGATATTTGAAGATAAATATTTTTATATTATTAAAGCTTGGTGGAAGGAGATAAAAGGAGAAGGAGAGACAAATAATATATATTGAATGTCTACTATGTGCCAGGCAATCATTGTGCAAGATCCTAGGTTTGCAAAGCCAAAAACCAAACAAATGAACAAAAAATAAGTCCCTATTCTTGGGGATCTTACCTTCTACTTGGAGTGGGAGAGATTCACCACATAAACAAAATAAAATTTGCTGAGACCCTCCTCAATGGAGGATCATAGTTCTAAAGCTGGATTGGAGGCCATTGAGTCTAACACCTTCATTTCACAGCAAGGAAGCTGACACCTACAAAGGTGAAATGCCTTTCCTAAATAAGTGAGAGGCACATGCTTAGGTGGAGTTAAAGATTATCTGATTGTAGAGGATACTAGTAACTGCTGGCCTCAGAGAAGGCTTCACACAAGAAGTGACCCCAGTGTTGAACCTTCAAGGACTGTAAGAGGCAGAGATGAGAATGAAGGGCTATAATCATCAGGGCCAGCCTGTGCAGGTGACGGCATGTCAGATTGCTAAAACAGAAGTGTTTGATGTATTAGATATGGCTAGAAAATGTGGGATAAGCTAGACTGAGGTTGACTTTCGGACCTTGCTGAGGAATTTGTATTTGATCTTAGACATAATAGAGAGCCATTAAAACTTCTTGAGCAAGAGAATGATGTGAGCTTTGAGAATATTGTTTTGGCAGCTTTGTGGAGAGTAGATTTAGAGAAGAAAGAGTCTAGAAGTAGAAAGAGGAATTAGGAGGCCATTGTCTATATAACAGCATAAACTAACCATGTGAATAGTAAGGAGAGAAATATGGGATGTTGTAGAGCTCGAATAGATACTACTTGGCAATTGGTTGGATATAAAGGGGGTAGGCTTTGAGGAAGAAGAAAGGTGGTAAAGGGGTTAGAGAACTGGACCTAGAGTCAGAAAGATCTGACTTTAAATCCAGTTCCAGGTACTTTGTAGCTGTGTGACCCTGGGAAAGTCACTTACCCTTTGCCTCACTCTGTTTTCTCATCTGTAAAATGGGCATAGTAATAGCAGTTACTTTCCAGGGTTGTTGTGAAGATCAAATATTAACTGTTATTTGTAAAGCATTTTGTAAACCTCAAAGTACTGTATAAATGCTGCTATAATGATAAATTATCATTATCAGGAGCAGTATAACTATTCAATTACCGATATTTTTCTAAACTTACTCATTTCTAGCTAATAAGGTAGGCCATTTTTCGTAAAGCAATCACTTAAAAAGGTGTAACTGAGCACCTGGAATAAATAGAGAAGTGTGTCAGATACTTTGGATAAATATTTGCAAATAAATATATCACCTTCCCCAGTGATGCTAATGGGCTTATGGCACCAGTGTTCAGAGTTTCTGAGGACTAAAGTTTCCCAGGATCAAATTTTATCCTCCATGAACTAAGCCCCTGTCCCCCTGTCCTGAAAACCCCCTTTTATTCTCTCGGCTTGACATCAGTATTTCCACCTAGATGCTGCTGCTTTCCTTCTTGGAGGCATTAAAACCCTTAGTTCTTCAAGTGTAATGATTCTGTTTGCAAATTATCTTCTGTCTAAAAACCAACAGAAATCCCCTTTTGTTGTATGTTAGCATAGATAAGTTGAAATGGGGTTCAAGTCAGTGCTGTGGATTCCACTCTCCCTCTTCTTCTTACTCCCTCCTAAATCAGCCAACCTCAAGTTGCCCCCATGCCCAGAGAGCTTCAGGCAGTCTCAGATGAGGACCAGCCCAGGCATCATCACTTGTGACAGGACAATCACTAGGAGCACCAGAAAAACAAAAGAATCATTGCTAAGCAAATGGGATACTGGCTAACTTTCCGCATCTTTTTGGTTCCAAACAGCCCTCCCCTTTTTCTAGACATGGAATAAACATGATTTAACACTCTTTCTGGTCAAGATGCTATATCATTTACTTGAACATGGAGACCAACCAGTGGAGATGGGTTGCCTACCTCCCAGGGCTTACATTAAGCCCCTCAAGTAGACTTGTATATATGGAAAGGCTTATTATCAGGAAATTGGTCAATAGGTGTTGAACTTTTTGATCATAACAAACCATGAAACAAATACAAATGAAAGATTACCCTCATTTCCCTGAGACTCATTGGACTTGGACAAAATGGGGCAGAGGGTGCTAAGAGTGACCCCACTCACCTATCAACCATGGTCAACATGGACTAACAAAAGAAACCAACCAAAAAAAAAAAGGATTGCATTTGTATAGGGATTTAAGGTTTACAAAGCACCTTCCCATCATGACTTATAAAGTATGTTGCATAAATAGTATTAAAACCCCCATCTTATAGATGAGGAAACTGGGGTATAGAAAGCTGAAGTGCTTTGGGTCATGGAGCTAGTAAATATCTAAGTGTGGTTTTAACTCTGATTTCTCAGGGCCAGATCTGGTACTCCTTCCATTAAGTCATGCTGCAAAGACACAGTATGAGTTCTTTGTACAACCTCAGAAGACCTTCTGTTTGTGCAGGGCAATATTTTTGTTTGATTTTATTACAGCCCCTTTCAGAGGTCACAGACCGTGCCCTATTTCTGTGCATTCTTGAATCCTGCATGGCATGCTATGTTCTTTGGGATTATAGTACGGAATGAGAAGTCCAAGTCTTTGGTATGGTGGCTGTCACGGCTATGACTATATGTACTTCCCACAAGCAAAGGCCAAAGAAAAAAGCATCTGCTTGCCCCTTTTCTCTGCCAGTTCTTTAGATCCTGCTGCTGCCACTGCCGTCACCACTAGCCTCTGTTCTCCATGTGCTGTCTGTCTCCCTGGCCTCCAGGCCTGCTGGCACTCAGTCCCTCCCCACCGCCAGTCTGCTTTCAGTCCACCTGCCCGTTTCCTGACTTCTGGCTCAGGCCTTGGCCAGGAAAACCTCTTTCATTATGCATGCTGAGGCGTTCTCTCCCCTCCTGTGTGAGTCTGTCCCACTTCATTTCTAATAAGTCCAAGGCTTGACTTGTGACCATTTGCAAATATTTTCCACTCAAGTCACTTCGTTTCTAGGACTCAGCCTGCCACTCCCACTGCTGCCGCTGCCACCATTGCCACATAATATAACTCTGATCCACCTCTTTTCCTAATCACATGGACAGGAAAGTCTGTGTCACTTTCTAAAGGAAATGCCAAGAGATGATGCTTAGGGAAATGGCCATGCCACATGTCTGCTCCCTTACTCCTGAGGAAGAGGAAGACTTTGGACTTCTCCATGTTAGGAATTTCACTTTTTCTCTTTCCCCCCCCTTCTTTTCATTGAGGTTACTGGCATTCCTTTTAACCCTTCAGGGTCTTAATTTTAAAATCTCTACTTTGTCTATTAAGGGAGTCAATGAACATTTGTTAAGCACTTACTATGTTCTGGACACTGTGATAGGTGTTAGGGATATAAAGAAAGGTGAATGACACTTCCTGCCCTCAAGGAGCTTATAGTCTAAGGGGGGAGACAACATGGAAACAACTGTGCACAAACAAGATATAGACTGGATCAACTGGAGATAATCAATAGAGGGATCGGGGAGATCAGGAAAGGCCAGATTTTAACTTGGACTTACCTATTTGCTTCACTTTCTAATACCCCCTCCTGCTTCACTTTCTAATACCCCCTCCCGCCCCACTTTCTGCTGTAATCCATACATTCAGATCAATTCAATTCAATAAATGAAAGTGTTATACAGTGGAAATAGTACTGAATTTGCCCTAAGGAGACATTGGTTTGAATCCTGGCTGTGTTAATCAGAGAGTTACTTAATCTTGCTCAACTTTATTTTCCTCACCTGAGAAACTGGGGCTGTAATATCTACACTACATTCCTTACAGGGATATTAGGAGAATCAATCAATGTATCTATTAAGTGTCTAGTTTAAAAGCAGTATATCAATGACTGCTGCTATTAGTATGGTTAGTCATTAATGATTATTAATTAAATTAATATAAATGCTACTATTATTTACTCATCTTGTTAAAAGAATTCTTATAGAAATGGTCTGGGACAAGTCATTCTCTTGCTATTATTTTTTTATAGTTCACCTTTATCAGGCTTCCACAGGTGGATTGGAAAAAGACCCTGCATTTTATAGCTGAAAAAAAATTGGGATATGAGCTTATCCACTGTAGGCTTTGATTTAGGAGACAGGGTGATAGGAGACATTTTCCTTATTCTGGTCTCACATTTGATTTTGATATTTTTTTATTTTGACTTTAATTTCTTTGGCTTGGTCTCTATAATTTTAAAGTCTTTCATTCCCCATTATTTGGATATTGTGAGTATTTGATTTAGTGATTTTGTTAATCAATGTGATATGTGAGTAGTTGTGGGCAATGTTAACATTTGTTATTTAAGCTATAATATTTTATGTCTGTATTTGTAGGATGGAGATGGGTTGTCAGTTCATAAAAGATAGTGATGTAATTCTAATCTCTTGAGTCATGCAAGATTTGTGTAGTATGCTATGATATGTTTGAATATTTTCTACATTTTCCTAGCATAATTTACATTGATCACTAAATTTAGGCTCCTTAATAATAATCCACCTGTAATTTCTGGTGTGATGACCTGGTCCTGTATTGCTGTCACACATCTCTGTTTTCCTACAGTGATGTGTATGACAGTCATTTATTCAACTTCTCTTTGTTGACATATAAATGACAGAGCTGAGGTAGATATCACCAGTGGAAGGCCTTTTGATTTTATTCTTATATCTTAGGTGTTTCATAGCTTCATCAGGAGATAAACCAGTTTTGGTGATGGTTTGATTAAATTTACCTGTTGTAAGTTTTGACTGTTGTTTGGTGTAGTGCTTCCTAATTATTTTAAAAGGACCTCTTTGACTTTTTGGCCAACGGATAATGAGCTTTAAAAATACCTATTAATCTTTTCTCTCTTTTTTGTTGAGAGAATTTTAATCTTTCTCTAGATCCCTCTATTGAACCCCAGATAGCAGCTGCTACTACTACTACTACTACTACTACTACTACTACTACTACTACTACTACTACTACTACTACTACTACTACGTGTTGTTCGTTTCCCACAGTCTGTACTACTTGGTATAGACCTCCATCATCATCATGTGCCTAGGAAATCTTTTTACCAGTAAACTCATCATCCTGTAAGACTGTTTCAGCTTTGGTACTCATACTTCTTCAGTATCCTCATTACTTTCTTTTTTTTTTATTTTCCATACTCTTAAAAATTAAATGATTTATTTTTAGTTTTCAACATTCACTTCCATAAGTTTTAAATTTTCTTCCCTTCCCTCCCCTAGATAACTTGCAATCTGATATGGGCTCTACACATACATTCCTATTAAACACATTTTCACCTTAGTCATATTGCATAGAAGAATTATAATGAATGGGAAAAACCATGAGGAAAACCCCCCCAAAACAAAACAGAACAAAAAAGAAAATAGTCTGCTGCACTCTGCATTCAGACTCCATAGTTGTTTCTCTGGATGCGGCTGGCATTTTCCATCATGTGTGTTTTGGAATTGTTTTACATCTTTGCATTGCTAAGAAGGGCTAAGACTATAAAAATCAGCCTTTGCACACCCTGGCTATTACTGTATACAATGTTCTCCTGGTTCTGCTCACTCGACTCAGCATCAGTTTATATAAGTTTCTCCAGGTTATTCTGAAGTCTGCCTGTTCATCATTTCTTATAGCACAATAGTATTCCATTACATTCATATACCACAACTTGTTTAGCTATTCCCCAGTTGATGGGCATCCTCTCAATTTCCAATTCTTTGCTACCACAAAAAGAGCTACTATAAATATTTTTGTGCATGTCATCCCTATTCCCATTTTTATGATCTCTTTGGGATACAGCCCTAAAAGTGGTATTGCTGGGTCAAAGGGCATGCACATTTTTTTTAAACAAATGCTTTATTAACTTCTGTTTTACACCATCCATTTCCGCCAGATTTTGAGCTACAATTATTTCCCCCCCCTGTTTTTCCCCTACCCACCCTCCCAGAATAGCAGTCCCACAAGATATCACCTCCTCCAATCTGCTCTCTCCCATATCTTCTCCCATACCCCCTTTGACTTTTCCATTAGAGGAAGGTGTGTCCCAATTGTGTCCCAATGCCTGCACATCTTATCTCCCAATTACAAGCAAAAGAGTATTAATAATAGTATTCATATATATTTGAAACATTTCCTCATTACTTTCTGTCCCTCTGACTGGAAGGCTGGATGACTCCTTCCAAATTTCCCATTTAAAGACCACCACCCCCACCTCCACACCAGCCACCTCTTTTATTCTATGGTTGCACTCCCTGGGCATGGACTCCCTCCACTTTGCACTGACCAGGTACTTTCTTCTCCAACATCTCTTCCCCCACCCTCCTTTCAGCTTTCTTTTGTGTTGTCTTCACCCATTAGATTATAAACTCCTCGAGTACAGGGACTGTCTTTCCTTTTCTTCTTTATAGCCCCAGTGCTTGGGACCTAGAGGCATTTAATCAATGTTTATTGACTGCCTGTTGTTATTGTTATTAACACTCTGCCAGGGCCTAGGAAGACAAAAAGATAGTCCCAGACCTCTTAGAAGTCACAATGAATGAATCCCTAAATGTAAGGCAGAACAGGGGATCAGACTCCTAGGGAGTGTTGTGCCTGGTTTTCCCTAGAGAGTTTTCCCAAGAGAGAGAGCAGATTGCCAGGTCCGCCCTCCCCCAGTGGGTCTCCGCCCTTTCCACTTAGCTCACCTGCATAGAAATGGGCGGGCTTCTGGGTCAGAGAAGTTTCAAGGTGTGTATTGACCAATCACTGATTACATAAGGCCCCCTTTATAAGCTAAGGTTCTGCCCCAGATCTGGGCTGTTGCAGGCTGCTGCTAATACTCTTACAGTACTTAAGACATGGGGTGGTAACTGCTCAGCGGGCCATGTGGCCTGATCAGCCAACATCCATTTTAATAAAAGGTCCATTCTAAAATTATTACTTGGGTCTTGCTCGCATTCATCAAGGTACGACAGGAGAAAACAGAACTGGTAGGATTTGAGTCTGCTATACTACTTTAAAGTCTCAACCTTTAGATGCTTTGCTTTGAATTTTACAATCATAGCTTTGGAGCTAACAGAGACTTCAGTGGTCATCGATTCCAACTTCCTATTTTTCCTTTAACAGTTAAAGAAGCTAAGGTCTAGGGAAGTTAAGGATCTGAATCCAAAGTCAGGGCCCTCTCCACCACATCTCATTGTGTGGGGTACTGGAGTCAGAGGTGTCTTGAGGGAAGAACAGGAAGTTGTATTCAATTCTTGAGAAAAGAGGGCATCCCTTCCACCATTATGAACCAGCAGAATGAGGCATGTTAAAGAGTCTAGAGTAAGAATTTAGAGCCTAAGGAAGTCAAGCCCCCTGGAACCTCTGTCCCTTCTCCCTTTGGCTGGGAGGCAGGTTTACAGTCTGAGCTTGAAATCTCCTCCTATGATAAGAAACAAGGAAATAGGGGATAGTCATTCCAAATGTAAGTATCTGGCAAACAGCAAAGTGAAGAAGGGGGAAGGGCTCTAAGACATTCCTAAAATTCCTGAAGGGCTTAAGGTTGATTGACAGCAAGGGAAGGGGGAAAGGGTCCTAGGTTGTGTAATTTCTTAAGAAACCCAGGACTCAGGTCTGTCCAGTCTTACAAAAGTCTGTCTCTGGTTTTGAGATAGTCCCCCTCCCTTCTCCTCACTCTGAGTCTTCACAGAGGGTGCAGAGTGAGTGTACCCCACTCAGCATGGATGCACATGTAGTCACTAGCTACAAGGCATCTAAAATACTGCCATTAACATGCAAATATCTTACCCAAGGAGAAGAAACATCTTCCTTCTTAGTGAGCAGGAAGGATGAGGAAGAGGTGAGACAGGGGATAGTCCAGCTTAGAGGTATTTAGTGGGAGAGGCATGGAAACCAGGGCGAGAAGCTCTTTTCATGCTGGGAAAGTGCATTAATGCTGAGTAGCCAGGGATAGGCAGGTAAAAGGGCACTGAAAATGAAGAGGGGGTGTGGAGTGGGGCTGAGCAAGGCCCTTTCCTTCCTTTAAAATTTTATGCATGGCTGCTTCAGAGTGGGCTCCATGCAGATGAACAGCACTAACATGCAAACACCGGCTCATCTCTTTATTCTGATTACTCCATTTCTCTCACCTCTTACCATGTGATTTGCATGTTCTGCACAGGCCCATTATACTGGAAGCATCTGGGCATATGGAACTGCTATTAATCCAAGTAAAACAATTTATTTTCCACCCCTTTCCCTCCTCCCCTTGGTAAATAAATACAACCAGATTGGCTCACCACCTTGTGTTTTTTGTTTTTGTTTGTTTTTTTTTTTTTAATATATCATATGTGTATTTCTTACAGACTTAATGAACAACCTATTGGAGACCTTGGTAGTTTCTTTCAACAAATAGTCCCATGGAGGCCTAGAACCTTAGGGTTTAAAATAAACTTCTCCATAATAAAGAAGAAGGCTGTTGTCAATTATATTCTTTGGAGAGTGGGGCAAACGACTCATTTCCATATAGACCCATTTTCTTCCTCCCTAGATGCCCTTCAATTCCAAATAAAACTGTTGTTGTCTGAGTTAGATTGCACTGCCAATATGCCAAGTATTTACTTATTAAATACTTCAAGTATTTACTTATTCAATTATTTCTTCTGAGCCTTGAGTCTCAGAAAATAAAGATAGAATGAACATACAAATGATCTTACTGTAATCACTAGTGGAGGGCAAAGGGAAAGGCTTGAGTTCAAAACTACTAAACCCAATCTTTTCAGTAGTTTGTGATCTTTTAATTTAAATAAAGCAACACCTCCAAGCTATTCTCATGATTCTCAGTATGTCTACCATGTCACCTGAAGTCAACTTGTGTTGGGAGCCAAAAAGGCCTGAGCCAGGACTTATATCTAATTCTGCACTCAGGTATCTTTGGGTGGCCAGCTCTCAACATGATGTCTTTTGAGGATTGTGCTTCAGCTTTGAAGTCTGCTCTCAATTGTATCCATTTATGACGGGGGCTGCGTTAAGAGGTACCTGAGGCCTAGATCTAAGGCTCTGACCCAAAACTTTAGTTGTTCAAAACCTAAATATTTGAATTCTTAGGTGGTCAGTTCCCAGGCAGATGTACTTGATGATGCAACTTTGGCTTCAGGCCTTGAAGCCAGCTCTCAAGAGCATCCTTTTTGATGTGATTGCATATGAAAGGAGGTAACTGACTTTTCCTAAGACTTTCTGGCACCTAGAGAACAAAAGGTCTTACTGCCATGCTACTTCCAGGATATGGCAGACTAAGATAATGATATGAATACTTGTGATCCCTTCCTTTCCTCCCTTTGTCTCCTTTCTCTATAAAAACCTTGTCCTAAGAATCAATAAATGGGAGTTCATGGTTCTCCCTTGAACTACCCACATGGCCTGATCATTTCTTATTCATGTCCCCAATCATGCTAAGTGCTGGACCTGAGCAGCCCACGGCAAACTTGAACTGGGTTCTCACCGGAATTTAAAACACTCCCCCAACACACACACACACACACACACACACACACACACACACACACACACACACACACATATATACAGGCGCAGGCAGAGAGAGAGAAAGAGAGAGAGAGAGAGAGAGAGAGAGAGAGAGAGAGAGAGAGAGAGAGAGAGAGAGAGAGAAACGAGAACAAAACCATCCTGAAAGGTGTTTAAATGAAGGCAGTTATCTCTCATCAGCCTTGCCTTGTACTCTGGCAGGCACAATGGGCATTCTAATTCAACATCAATACTCCCAAAATTGCTGAAGGTAGCTTTGAAGTTCCAGGTGACATTTTTTTTTGCTCTTTCAGCTAATGTGACTAAAGAAAAATGCCATAAAAGCTTTCTGGACCCAAAGAGAGAAGTGGGGAGATGAGGGAAGATGTCACTGTAGTTCAAGTCTGACTGATGCTCAAGCCTCTAATTATTTTTTGTTGCCTTTCAGACCACATAATCACTGTGTGAAAAAATGATAATGATGATCCTTAATACCCTCACTTCTAAAAAAAATCATTTTTTACCAGCTTCAAATAAATGTATAAACATGACTCTCAGAGAATGAGTTTTCCACTAGTCTCCTTAGTCCAATGCTTCTTCAAATTTCTGATAAATTCAGAAAGTACTCCCAGTCCTCCAAAAAACAAATGTAATCAAGTTTAACATCCTAGGAGGTGTTCTGCTGAGCAGCATTTGAGATGATGAAGAACATGAAATTTGTTGGCACCAGAGAAGGTCAACGTGCCCCCAAGCATACATGCCCACAGGTTGCAGGAATAGTTTCTGAATGAAGTGAAGCAGTTCCTTCTTTTATATTCTTAGCACAAATGACACTTAAAAAAATGGGCAGTGCAGCTCCTCAGTCACGCCTTTGAACTCTTCCTGGAGAATAGGATGGATCTTTATAGGAGCCGTGGACTCTCAGAGTGAATCTTTTAATAATGCAGAGTACCTTCACTTCAAAATTGATAGGGAGTTTGGGTCATATTTTAGATGTTTCCTATATATGTTAAATGTTCACACAAGATAGTTCAATGAAAGGGCACTATGCCTCTCTAGTATATATTTTAAACCTAATTTTGATTATTTTATGTTAATTTGTGGAAGATAAATGCAAATTGCCAGCACTGAGAAAGGCAGATGAACAGGTTTAATAAAGAAAAATAAGAGGAAGCAGTGAAAATAACCCAAGCTGTTTCTATCATGATCAACGGTTTACAAAGAGACATTTATAGATTCTCTGCCTCTGGGGAGCTGGCACTTAGCATTAAAAATACATGAATAACAAATGAGACTTCCTTGCACCTTATGGCCACAATAATGCAAAAATACCAATATTCTTGTTATGCTATAGGTAAATACGGTAACCAAAATGCTGGAGAAACAATTAGCCTAATATTTTGGAAGGAACAATCAGACTAATTTCACTTATTCTGCAAAATAGCAGCTTGTTGTCAGGTACTTTGCTGCTTTCCCCCACATCTCTCATAAAGAAAATGAAAAAGGAAATTAAAATCAGAAGCACACAAGAGAAAAAACACAGACACACATACGTGTATATGTACATATGTGTATATATAGATACATACATACATTTATGGGGAGAGGGGAAGAAAGGGAGGAGAAATGGAGAGAGGGAAAGGGAAAGAAGAGGAAAGGGAGGGAGGAAGGGGGAGAGACAGAGACAGAATGACAGAGAGACAGACACAGAATGACAGAGAGAGAGAGAGAGAGAGAGAGAGAGAGAGAGAACACAATTATGTCCATCTCAATTAAGGGAAGGAAACATCTGAGACAACAGGGAAGAAAATTTACTACCATCAGAATACCATGTCAATTTCTTCTATATATTTTGGGAAATCCAAGAAAGATCAATAGAACCAACTGGAGAAATTGGCACAAAGACTATAGCTCCTCTACATATATACATGCTCTCTGACCACTCTGTGCATGAGAGTTTCATGCTTCTTGTGGAACATCTAATTTAAAATACATATATTGTTGAGTTTTTTGTTATAACCCCATCACTTCCTCTTCCCTTCCCCCCCTTAGAATAAAAACAATAAAGTTAAAGAAACTGATACAATATAATGTTGTCGATGACATATGCAATAATCTGTGCTCATAGTCCCTCACCTTTCTACTCAGAAGGAAGTGTATTCCATCATCAGTTTTCTGAAACCACAAGTAGATCTCAAACATAAACTGAATATTAAGTTCCTATGATGTTGTTTTCATTTACATTAGAGTAACCATTGTGGATACTTTTTCATTGGTCCCAATTTATATTTGTTGATTTACCTTTTCCCACATTTCTCTAAATTTTTCTTATGGCACAATGATATTCTATGTATAGCAGTCATGTAGTACTATTTTTTTTCTGACCACTCCCCAGCTGCTTAAGATCCATATTGTTTTAAGTATTAGTCACCAAAAAAAAAGTGCTGCTCTGAATATTTTGGTCTGTGTGGAACCTTGTTGTCCTTCATTTACATTCTTGAGGGGAGTACAACATATTCAGTAGTGGTAATGCTAGGTAAAAGAGTATTGACAGTTTAGTCACTTTGTCATCTATTTCCAAATTGCTCTCTGGAATGACTAAATCAGTTCACAGCCCCACCAACAGTAGCTTAGTCTTCCTGATCCCCTATGAGAAAAAAACCCTCCCTTTTTGGATTTGCCAATTTAATGGATGAAAAGGGAAACCCCATTATATTCATTTGCATTGCTATTGTTAGGGATTTAGAGGATTTTTTCATAGGGTTATTGATTATAGCTGCTCGTTGAAACATTTAATTTTTAGACAACATTCAGATTAGCTATAGATACACATTCCTATAGGCACAGCAACAAATCCAAACTTCTTATTCCCTGCCATCCCAGGTCCATGACCTGGCCCCAACCTATGTTTCAGTCTTATCTCAGACTACTCATACTTTGTCTGCTCCAGACAAACTGGACCAACCTCAGTATGCTCTCTTCATGTCTGAACTCACATCACCTTCCATGTTCTCATGTTAGGAACGTGATCCTCCCACATACCCTATTTATTTTTATTTAATTCATATCAAAGAACATTTATTAGTATTCTGTTATATACAAGGTAAAGATACAGCATTGCTTTGTGGATAGAGAAACAATTGTGAAGTAAAAATTAAAAAAATATATATATATATGTATGGATTCAAGTCCCCCCTTTGCCACCAACTGGCTTTTTGATCCTATCCACATCAATTAATCTTGAGTTTCTGAGGCAACTCTCTATGGTCATATATTGCAGAGCAAATGCCAATATGCAATTAGCTGAGAATTTCTTACCCAAATTAAATAATAGATCCAAACTAATGCTAATTAATAATAATAACATTCAACATGTTAGTTAATGAGGTTACAAAAATGAAAAAAAAAAAAAAGAAGTTCCAGCCTGTCCCTTCTAGGAGCCTACAATTTAGCAGGAAAATGTGGAATACAACAAGTCTAACGGCATATTATATAGCAATCCAATACGGCCTCTCTCCTGAGGTTCAGTCCCATATTACTTGTTGGACATTTTTCAATGGATTTTTCTTTTTTTTTCTTTTTTAAAGCAGTTGGGGTTAAGTAATTTGCTCAAGGTTACCCGGCTAGTTATTTATTTATGTGTGGGTGCTCATTTTCTGAGGCTGGAACCAATCCCGGGTCCTCCCAACTTCAGGGCTGGCACTCTTACTCACTGCGCCACCTAGCCGCCCCTTCAATGGGATTTTTCAAAGGAACATCACACTCAAACACATCCAAAACAGAACTCATCATCTTCTTTGACCCCCAAACCCTCCCTTCCATATTTTTATTTCTGGTAAATGCACTACTGTCCTTCCAGTTATCCAGATTCCCAGTCTTGGTAATATATATCCTAGGCTTTTTGCTTTCATGTGGTATCTTCTATAATGATAATAGCTAGCACTTACTTACATAGTGCTTTAAAGGTTACAAAGTACTTTATATTTAATAAATCATTAGATTCTTAAAACCACCCAGGGAGATAGATGCCATTATTATCATCACCATCTTACAGATGAAGAAACTGAAGGGTAGAGAGGTTAGTGACTTGTCCAACGTCATCCAGCTAGGGAGTATCTGAGGCAGGATCTGAACTCAGGAAGTCCTGACTCCATGTTTACCACTTTATCACTGTGTCACTTAAATGTCTCTATATCCAATACCTTATCAATTTTATCTCCATAATACTTCTCATATCTATCCCTTTCTACTTACACTAAAACCAACCTAGTTCAGGCTCAGGCTAGACAACTTCTTGTCTAGATTATTATAATCATCTTCTAATTTGTCTCCCTGCATTCAGTCTCTCCCCTTGCAAGTCCTTCCTCCAAAGGGCTACTAAATTGGGATTCCTAAAGTAGGAATGTCGTCATGTCATTACCTTGCTTAAGCTCCCCATTATCTTTAGTATAAAATACACATTTGCATTTTGGCATTTAAATACATTCACAATCAGGATCCAGTCTACTTCCCAATGCTGACTATATCAGTCTTGATGTATCAGCCAGAGCAGCCTACCTACTGTTTGTGGGTACAGGACTTCCCATCTCCTTTCCATCTGTGCCTTTGCATGTGGCATATATTGGAATGCATTCTTGCCCCATCTTCACTTGATAGAAAACTCTACTTCAAAGCTTAGCTCCTATTCCACTCCCTTACCAGGCCTAACCAGATCCACATAATTGATTGTCCCCAACACAATCCCCCTCCCCCCAAGAATGTTGTACACATTTTGATTTTCCTTATCTTTGTACATTTTGTATACCCCACTCTCTTCCACAAGAGAAATAGGCTTACGGGAAAAGATATTTTGGTTTTGTCTTATGTAGCAAGCATAATACCTAACATAGAGTAGGTGTATAATATATGTTTGTTGAATGAATGAATGAATGCGTGAATGAATCAAAGAAAATCTCCAAGCAAACTCTCCAGAAAAATTTCAGAAGGGAGAAGAAACACTATGTACTAGAAAGAGCATTGGAGTTGGAATCAAAGATCTGTGCTGGAATCCAGTTTTCTCCCCATTTACTACCAATTAGAAGTTAGGTAAAGTCAGATAAACTCTCTGAACCTGTTTTTTCCTCTACGGAGGAGCCTCTATATGACACAGCTGAACCACTTGGCCCCTGTGGTCCCTTCTTCCTCGAAAATCAATGAACATTTTCACCTGGGGGCAACAGGGGAGATGACAGAGATGATACTCATACTGAACCATGAAGGAAAATAAGAATTTCATTTAATAGAGGAAAGGAAGGAATTGATTTCAGGCATGGGGGATAGTCTATGAAAATTCAGAAGTATGTTGAACTTGGGGAATAGCTAATATAATTGGTTGAATGGGAGCACTGTGAAATAAGGTGGATTGTTGCCAGATTGTAAAGGATCTTAGAGTTTACGTTAAGGAATTTGCGTTTTATCTTATAAGTAATAGGGAGCCATGGAGGAGCTTGAATAGGAGAGTGACATTGTCAGACCTTTTCATTTGAATGATCATGTTGGCAGCCATGTGAAAGATGTACTAGAGAGAGGAGACACTTGAAGAAAGGAAGCCAGAAGACTAGTTAAGATGTTGTTATCATAATCTAAATGAAAGGTGGTGAGGGTCTGCAGAAGGAGGAGAATGAGAAAATGGCAAGGTTATTTTGGAGATAAAATAAAAAAGACATAGCACCTGATTACTTGTGAGGGGCAAAAGGTGGTGATGGAAGAGTCAAAGAATATTCTAAGGCATGAAGAGCAAATGGCCACACTAGCCAAGTCAAGTAACCCATCAGCTCCCTCTTATGTAGAAATGGGATAATATCTGTAACATTGATCTCCCAGAGATGTCATTAGGAGAAAGTGAGGTTATTGCATATCAAACATTCTGAAGACACCCTACCACTATAAAAATGCCAGTTATTACTATCATGAACAGAACTAGGGGAGCTGGGAGGAGGGTCAGAAGAAGATGATGATGTAATTTCTGGACACACCAAGTTTGAGATGCTGGTAGGAAGTGACTGAGTTGTCCAATAGCCAGACACATGGTACTGGATGTTCTCGTAGAAGAGACTAGAGCTGGAAATAGAGTTCTGGGTGTCATCTACATAGAGAAGAGAT